>JAQZBX010009908.1:0-45202 GCA_029593785.1 Cabassous unicinctus
GCAAAAAGAAAAAAAAAAAAAGAAAACAAGCCTGGCAGTCCAACAGCCTCAGGACCAATGCTCTCTGGGCAGTGGATGTGGTAGAATGCACCAGAAACTGTCAGAATGTAACAAGAAGGCATCTATTTTAGGCTGTGATTGGATTCTTCAGTTGGGGGAGGAGTTGAGAGGTGTCCTGTGTTCCCGTAAGGAATTTTTTTTAAAGAACACTCAAGTGGAAAACTAGCAGGTATAATTTTTCTTGGAAGACCAATGTACAAGGAGAACATACATTTAGTAACATTCGCCTCTCTGCACCCTGAGCAGCTGTTCGGCTCCAGGAAGAATCCTCCCAGGCAGGGAAGGGGAAGTGTGCTGCATGAGCTTGAGTTGCAGTGAGAGCATTCTGAGACTGCCCCTCCCTCCCCTCCCTCCCCAGGCAGCAGGAGGTCAACCACCACCAGTGGTTAGGAAGCAAGGTCGGAGAAGTTGCTTCAAGGGAAGACCAACTGGGGTATACATAGTTTTACCATGCCACTTACCACTTTCTCTTGTGAGGTCTTACTTAGATGTCTATTTTCTCTGTCATCCCCAAAATGCCTTGAAGGCAGACACTAAGTTACACTCCTCTCACACATCCAGCATTGGGTGGAGTATCTATGCTCATTCATGGTTCAGTGAGTATGTCTTGAATCCACAAATGATTAAATGAGCCAATGAAGTTATCCAGCCTCTATGCACTTCCATTTCCACTAATTCATGGGCTTGTCTGGGGGGTTAACTGGGTTGATATTTTCAAACTGCTTAGAACAATGTCAGGCAAATCCTAAGTTCTCTGTTCAAGAAATATATACAAACACACAATGTACCAGACAAACAGAAGGAATCTGTGCTATCAGGCCCATCACGGAAGAGTTGCATGTAGGGAAGGAGAGGAGTTGGGGTGTAGTCATTTCTCTCTACACAAGCACAAGGCATCATCTGGAGCTGTTTTTGAAATCCCTGAGGTGCTCATCATCTACCTCCTTTCGTGAGTTCACATCACATTTTACTAACCTCCCCTCACCCATTTTAAAAACCAATTATTATCTGTAGGATACAATGAATTTGTCTTTAAATTGCTTTCTCTTGTTCTTTAAAGCCATAAAGACATTGCTATTCTCGCGTGCTAATTTAATCAAGCCTAAATTGGATTGTATAAAATTCGAAGCTTAGCAGATCTAAAAATGTGCAATCTAGGCGTTTGTTTCCAATTATTTATGATTACTGGTTCTGACCACAGATGTGGACTTTTTTCTTACCTTCTCCCAAAAGAACTCCACATCCCTAATACAGCCCCTTCTCTAAAATCTCAATACACATGAGAACAAAACCCAGTCAATTCTCTTACTTCTAATACAAATCTGACAATTGCCGCATCTTCTCCACAAACCCAGTGGTTGGCATTTGAACAATTTAGTCACACAGGTCATTTAGCACCATGACAACCAGGGTGCCTGGGTCACTGGTGTCCAAGAGGCTTGCCTATGCAGGCCCAGCAGCTCCTTAATGAGTCGGGGAGAGAACAGCAAGAGCCGCTCGTTGAGGTTCTGCGTGGGGCCATCATTGCGGTTCCAAGTGAGTAACTCAAAGATGGCAGCTGCTTCTTTCACATTCAGCTCTTAGTTATGACATCATCAACATTTCCCATTTAAATTTCATTGGTGTGATTCTCATCTAGGAAGTTGAATCGTGCTTCCAATTCCTTACATCCCATAGCATAATCCTTTTTCTTCAGAAGTAAATAAGGCAGTGTCTTGGGCTTTTTCTGAATGTCTTTTCAAAAGCAAAAACCTTTTCTTTAGAGCCAGCATTTCATCGTTTATGCCTGTCTTTTGCTTTGACTGAAAGAAAAAAAAATAGTCCAATCTTCCAACTGGCTATTCTCTGGTTGCCTTAATTCATGGGAAGCCAAGAAGGGAAAAATTGGTAGGTCCGACAGTGTTGGACAAGGATAAACAGAACCATATCACATTAACTGTAATTTACAGCATTTCAACACATCCCTGCTTCTGCCAAAGCTGGCAAAGACCAACCCCCACTAGGAAAAAAAGGGGGGGAGAAAGGGATGGGGAAGCGGGGTTGGAATAGAGAATCTGAATTTCTATTTTCTAAGCCTGAGTTTATTTTGAGAATTAGACCCCCATCGGCACTTTCTTGAGTGTTTTGCTCATTCATGCTATGAAAATAAATATCACAAAATATTTTCTGGACTCTGCCTAGTCTGTTGCTAAAGCCAAAGCCAGCGTGCTTCCAAACAGACCCAATGAGGGTTCACAAGGACGGTCGTTTTGAGGCTGGCAGGCAGCCACGGGAGGAGTTATTGAAATTCAATTCAAAATGATGTACTCTGCATGAAAATGCCCATTTATGAGCATTCACAGGATGAAGAATTTCACAGGGAGATCACAGCAATGACAACTTCTAGGACCCACCAGTGTTGCCTGGAGATGATTACCCCAAAACATACATGCAGTCCCAGGGCTTTGCTGGAAAATCTTCTAAAGGCTGGGACTACGTGTGCTGAGCTGGGACGCTTGTATTTGAAGCTATTTATTACAGACTGAAAAAAACAAATATATGCAACAGGAGCTTGGTGGAATTTGTAGCTAAGATACTTCAAGTGGAATAGACAGCAGGGATCCCTACCACCAGGCCCAGGGCCGTTTTCTGACCTGAGGACTCCCCTGCACACTTATGGGTAGAACACCTGCAAGTTATGTTCTCTCCGGAGAACCCCAGGAAACACTGATAGCGTTTTTTCTTCCAGCACATGACCTAGGAAGAAATTTTCTAGCTAAAACTGTGACTATGTTATAGGTAGGTCATTTAACAATTCAACCCTAAACATTATACCTTTTTTTTTTCAAGTGTCTTTTTCTCCCACAAGAATTAAATCATTTTCATGTGGTCAGAGACTGGGTATTATTCATTACTGCTTTCCCAGAGTCTGAGCAAGTGTTCTCAAAAGCAGCATCCCGTCAAAATTTTATGTGTGTGCCTGGTCATTTTAGAGTTCTTCAAGCAAATTCATTTGCTGCTACTAAAACTGTTAGGGATGTAGGTAGTACTACAGATTTTTATAAAGGAAATCATAAGTAGGGGAATACTCAGCAGTTAAGAAAATGCTATTCAGCAATATCATTTCTTCCTTAAAATTGGGAAAAGACCAACACTAAACAATTTTAGAGGTGGACATTTCTTAGGTTCGCCTCATTGAACACCAGCAATTGGTATAAACAGGGTTTGAGAATCATCAGCCTAACCTATCCTGACACTGCTGAGTTCTTCTGGTTAGAATACAAGTCAGGTTAGGAGATACCATCCTCAGCTTAACCAACTAGTGGTAATTAATGACCATAGAATAGAAGGCATTCCATGAAGTGATTCCTCACTCCATGAAGTGAGCCCTCAACAGGACTGTCCTATCTCAACTTCCACATGGGATCTGATGTAGCCTTGAGCTGGGGCAGGGAGGAGGTATCAGTCATTCATTTGAAAAAATTGTCACTTAGGTCTTCTGTGTGCCAGTCTTCTATGTGTACTCTCCTGAGCTCTGGGAGGACAGTAGTGAATAAGGCCAAGTCACCAACCTCATGGAGATTATTTCATTCTGTGGAAAAGAATGGAAGTTTTATAAAAGAAGTATAATAGAAGGTGAGTTAGGAGCTATGAAGACAAATAAAGTAAAGTAAGGGGATGGGCAAAGAAGGGAAGGGGCTGACAAAAGATGTTCAGGAAGGCTTTTATGGAGAGGGGACTTTTGAACAAATACTTGAATTAAGTAAAAACTCACACCAGGTGATAATTGGGTCCACTGACATCTGAAAAGACCCCAAAGGGCTTTGTGGGCTGAAGCAGCATCACACAACGACATAAAAATATGCAGACAAGAATAGTTCATTGCACAACCACACTTGAGCACTGAAAATAAGTGGAAACATCTTGTTTCTTTCATTAGACTGGCAGAAATGTAGCAAGGTACTTAGAAAAGAAAGCGGCATAGGGCATATAAGTAAGTAATATCTATGCATGCCTGATCTCATAATAAAAAACTACGCATAAGTTACTATGTGAGACCTGAGTACATGTTAGCAAGAAGTTCTTACTCCTAACTCATAAATAATACTTATTGAATTTTTTTCATACTCTACATAAAATGAGAGACAATTATGTATTCCAGCAGAATTGTTATGGGAAAATGGAATCTTTATGCCTGGCTGCAGGAGATAGCAGGGTCTAGGGATGGAGAAGGAAGAAGAGAAAAGAAACTGAGAGACCCATTAGGAAATTACCACGGCTGAAAGAAATGTCAGTGGCTGGAACCAGGGCAGTAATTAGGGAGGTTGTAAGAAGCAGTCAGATACTTTAAAGTAGAGAGAACAGGACATCCTGGTAGAATAGACAGAAGTATGAGGGAAGGAGGAAATTAGGGACTTCTCATGCCTTCAGCCTGAGTATTTGGGGCCTTTTGCTGAGATGAGGAGACCTGGGAAGGAGCAGAGTTAGAAGGGGAGATAAGGAGTTCTTCCTTGGGCTTGCTAATTTGAAATTCTCATTACACCTTCAGAGAGATACTGAGCAATAGATGGAAGTGAGACATGTCAATGATTTGTTACTGAGGAGTTCAACATCAAATGGTAAATGTGATTTTCTTACCCCTTAAACTTTGGGAAATATTGTATTTCTTAATCTGAAGAAGTAATTTCATACCAATTTTACTAATTGAACATATCTTAGAATTCTACACATAATAATTACTGAAGACACATTCTTATTTAAGTACATGCAGAACATTTACCAAAATTGACCCTATACTGGAGCACAAAGCTTATCTCAAGAAATTTCAAAAGAGTATATGTTTCACCTCACTGGAATTAAATTCAAAGTCAATAATAGAAGGATAACTGGAAATTTTCCAAATACTTGGTAATTGAGCAACATACTTCTATATAATCTATGAGTTGAAGAAGTAATTAAAATGGAAATTAAAAAATACTTTGAACTGAATAATGAAAATTTGATATATCAAAATGTGTGGGAAACAGCACAAACAGTGTTTAGAGGCAATTAGATAGCTTTAAATAAATACGCTATAAAGAAGAAAGGGTAAAAATAAGTTACCCAAGAGTCCATCTCAATAAGCTAGAAATAAATTAACAAACCAAATTCAAAGAAAGTGAAGGGAAGGAAGTAATATAGATTAGAGCAGAAAGAAAAAAAATAGAAAACAGACAAGTGATAAGGAAAATCAAAAAAGCCACAAGTCAGTTCTTTGACAAGGTTAATAAATCAACAAACTCCAAGCTAGACTGTCCAAGAAAAAAAGAAAGAATGAAAGAAAAACAGAAATTACCAATATCAGGAAGTACAAAGGCCATATCACTATAGATCACAGAGACATTGAAAAATAATAATGGGTTACTTTGAACAACTTTATGCCAATAAATCCAACAACTTAGATGAAATGGATGACTCCCTAGAAAAACATAAGTTAGCAAAATTAACACAAGAAAAAATAAAATATCTGTAAAAGAAATTAGATCTTTCATGAAAAACCTTCCCACAAAGAAAACTCCAGGCCCAGATGGTTTCATGAGTGAAGTTTTCCAAACATTTAAGAGTTTGGAGAAAGGGAGTACTTTATAATTCATTTTATGCCATTACAAGAAGAGAAAACTACAAGCCATTCTCTCTCATAAACAGAAAAATTATTTCTTGAAAAAAGCAAATTTTTCTTAAGATATTCCTTTGCTTCAGTCTATTTTGTTCAGTTAGTCAGACTAACTTGTCAGTACATTTGAGATATCGATGAAGGCTCCCAGAAACATTTTGGGAGAAGGGATTTTTCAAACTGAAATCTTGCTGATAGCTCACTTGATGCGCCAAAGAATAAGTTTGTGCTCCCAGAACAAAAGTAATCATAATTCCTCTTTTGGGATCAAACCCATCTCTTGGTCCACTGAAAGAAAATAATTCAAATTAGGAAACTAAAATGACATGAGCCCAGCACCCCCACCCAACTTATTTGCATGACAAATATCCGCTAACATGACAATGGTAAATATTGAAGCATTCTTATTGTCTGCCTGTGAGGAATTGCAGGTGAGAGCAAGCACACAATCACATACTGGGACATACACATCCATAAAAAAATCTTTTGTGAAGTTTTACCCTCTGATCATTTGGCATCAAATCATAGGAAGATCTGTGATTTTTGTCAGACAATAAACAGTAATACAGTGCCTCAAGGTATTTTCATATATTAAACTATAAAATAAAAATATTGGAGTTTAACATTTTCTTTCTTATAAAAATTCTTCACGTACCTTTCATTACTCTTAGTAACCCCTGAAATATGCCTACCTGATTTGGCCATTTTGAAACACGGAGCAGTTAAGGCTAAACTATCAGTATATATACCTAAAACAGGCAAATTGGCTGATTTTATTGAATTGATTGAATGTTTTTTATGTGCTTAAAAATCAATCAGCCAGAGTCAGCATAAGGCAGTCCCAGACAAGCAGCATTAGCATCTCCTGGGAAGTTGTTAGAAATGCAAAACCTCAGGCCGACTGAATCAGAAAACATACCAGAAACTTGGCAGTCTATGCTATAACAAGCCCTCCAGGTGGTTTGATGCCTACTCAAGTCTGAGGACCACTGAGAGAACCACTGAGAACCTAATGGTTATAAATGTTTATTTTTTAATGCTCTTGCAACACAGATATAATACCTTCCTCTAAGACAGTTTTCAAGGAACCAGAAGGAAAAAAATTATGGGGAAATCAAAGGTTACAATAATTTGAACTCTCAAGCTATTGATAGCACTTCAGTAATTGCCAGTCAGTTGTAACTGTGGCTTAGATAAAATTGTTTATGGATTTAGGCATGGATTTAGCTTTCCTCCACTCCTTTCCCACCTGATAAGAAAGCTTATCAGAATTGCCAGTTGGTTGGCTTGATGTTACTGTACTCCATCATGATTTGCATACAGGATAGGGGGTGGTTAAGAAACAGCTCTGGAGCATTGGTTTGAAGTCCATCACCTCCACTTCAGAGCTGGGAGAACTTGGGCAAGTCTCTTAAACTTTCTGTGCCTCAATTTCCTCATTTGTAAAATAAGAATAATTGTTCCTACCTTGTGGGGTTGTGAGTATTAAATGAAAGAATATATATAAAGTCCTCAGGATAGGGCTTGGTACTTAAGTAAGTCCTCAATAAATATTAGTAATTATTATTATTAGCAGTGACGCTATTAGAACAAACAAAAGTAATCCATTCATAAATTTCAATTTATAATTGATACATCATATTGAGCCATTTTCATAGGAAGTTTTAAAAACCCAGAGCTACATTAGGCAAAACGGGAGAATTTGCTGGTCTGTGTAACCAAATCGTGGAAATGGTAGAATGGGGTTGGCTTCAGGAATGACTGCAAACAGGGACTCAAATACAACCAGTACCTTCTCTCAGTACATCTCGTCTCTGCTTCTCTCTGCATCACCTTCATTCTCTTAGCTGACTGACCTGCTGCTTTCACAGGGCAGGGAACACAGCCATCAGGTGTTTCTAGTTTTACAGCCTCACTGCCTTGTTACCAGAGAAGATCCAAATAAAACACTCAGAGGAATGAACTTAGGCCCAGCTTGGGTCATTGCCCTTCTTGAGGAAAAAATTCTCTGATCCAGGTTAAAGAGAGAGGAGAGGGATGGTGAGTTCCCCCAAAGAAGGAGGGCACTGTTCCCAGGAGTGAGGGGTACATAGCACACAAAAATAATATATTTCTATTGTAATTGTCATTAGGAATGTACTGTTTGAAGCCTCCCCAAACCATGACATGTTCCTTAAATTTCATTTGGGGCTTGGATGCTGTCTATACTATTGAAAGTTCACAACTGCTGAAGGCCAACATCAACACCCAACACCACCACCACTGCTGAAGACCAGAAAGCAGAGTTAGAAATGATTAGGGAGCCTTTCAAAATTCAGCTGATTTGAGGCTACAATTTATGAGCATTTTGCCCTGTACCAACAATAATGGGATCTTCAGAGAACATTAGGTGGATCCTGCTGGGCTCGCCACCCAAGGTAGTATTGGGTATTACACCCTGGCATAAGCTCACCTGCCAGGTGATGTTTGCTACCTCCATCCAGGCAGAAGATGGGTCCAGTTCACCTGACACCAAATGGTTATCTTTAAACTACTCTTTCATTTCTGCTGTATCTTACAGTGGAGAAACACTGCAGAAATAAAATATGCAGGCATTCTGGATTTGCTAAGGTAATTTCACCTTAGCAAATTTCACCCTCATAAAAGGCAAGAGTGAGCGAGCTCACAGAACTCACTCAGGTGGGTCCCATACTAACATTAATAACTGAGATGCCTCCTTATCCAACACAAGATACAAGTGAGTCATGACACCATGACTGGCAACTGCTGGTCCAGAAAATCTTGAGAATCACCTTGAAAACAGATATTGCCACTGAAACATAAAATGCTAAGAGACATATTTGTTCTTATTACCATGGCTACCTTTTTCTCTTCTTCAAAAAAGTATTTAGCTATCTCCTGGAGGAATAAAGACATGTTAATTAGGGGGAAAAACCTTATATAACTTCCTTTCAGAAAGTCGTTTTCAAGCTCAGCCATTAACCCTCTAAAGAAAGTTCACATGAGTGAATCATCATTTATCACACCCCCTCCAATTCCACAAGATTGCTTCATCATACCTGTTCTTGCCTCAGACTGTAGGGTGAGGACTTTCTTTCTCTTGAAGGAAATTGTGCAAGCACAGACAAAGCAGATTCAACTCAATCATTTGGTCATTGTTTGAGTCAACTATTTGGGGGAGGAAGCATTGCTTACTGCAAAGAACTTTGGCCTTGGAGTCAGAGCCAACTGTGCCACCTCAAAACTATGAATGTCCCTGAGCCTCTGCTTCCTCGCTCATAAAATAATGATAAAGTGCTCATTGTGTGCTGCACACTGTTCTAAGCTGCAGGATCTCGTTTACTCCTCCCGAGAACCCTCCTTAGTAAGGACTATTGTTATTCCCATTTTACTGTTGAGGCAACTGAGGCAGAGAGAGCTTATGTAACTTGCTTCAGGTCACACACAGGGGGATAGATGGGAGTCAGGATTTGTCAGGAAACTCTGCTTCAGAGTCTGCACAATTATTTTCCTAAACTGCAAAATTGGGATAATGATCATATCTGCCTTGTAGCTGTTGTCAAGGTTGATGTATGTGAGGGCTGTAGCCTACAACAGGTGCTCCAGATACAGTGATGAATAAAAGTTGCAGAGGATAAGATAATGCAATATAACCAGAAGCTGTAGGAGATAACGGGAAGTTAGAAACAGGTCCACTGTTCACACACAAAAAAGCTTAAAATCTAGAGGGGTAATTCCTAGATTAAAATCTAGAGAAGTATCACGAGATAGCCAAATTGTGTGATTACCTGAAGTTTATAATCGGTTTCAAAAAAGTTAGTGCAGAGGCAGTCACAGTAGAATGCTTCAGGAAATAAGACCTTTAAACCTTAAAAATAGCTTTATTACATTGTGGTAGTTTGTTTACATGGCTGTCTCTCACACTAGACTATGACTTCCTCACTTTCAGGGTTTGGGCTTTTTAACTTTCTATTCCCAACATCTAATATGATACTCAGCCCAAGGGTGAGATCCTGAAGTGCAGTTGAAATGAAGATTTTTTTTGTAGATAAATAAGGTGTGGCTAATGAGATTGGAAATATTGAGTCATTTGGTAGGAAGGGAGAACATTAGGTGTTAGATGTTTAGAGATACAGGGTGTGGCTCCTGCATGGGGTAGAACGTAGACAATAGTTTGAGCTCAGGGATGGTTTAAATCTTAGGGTGGGCTTGGAAGGCCTGTTGCACGTGTGATTCAAGAACATGTTCCTGTGTCCATGTCAAGGTTGTTATAGAAACCAGCTGTCATTGGTGCTGTTGTCCTGGAAGGGTCCAGATAACGGCCATTGATGGTTCTATGAAGGATTAGGCAACTCTCCAGTTATCATCCACTAATGTCCCCAAATTAATGACTTCTTTGTTCTCAGAAGAATTTGGTAGCAAGAATTTGGGGATCAACCTGGTATTAACCCCCTCCACTTCAACACCACAGTGCCAGTTATAGTGTCTACAAGTCCCCAATGGCACCATAAGGGAAAAATGCACCTGAAGCCTTTCAACACAAATGGTGGACTCATGGAAACAGCCAATTAAGCACCTGGTAGATTCTATAAAATAAACCAGCTAATTTGATTGTTTTAGGTATACCAGCTGATAGTTTAGCTTAACTGCACTGTGTTCCAAAATGTCCAAATCTGTTGGGCATTTTTATAGGATACTGAGATTAATGAAATGGTACATGAAGAATTTTTATAAGAAAATGCAAAACTACAATCTTTTTAATAGTTTATTGTACGAAAAGAACTTGAGGCACTGTATTGCTGTTTATTGTCTCACAAAATCACGGCTCCACTTCACTATGATTTCATGCCAAGTGATCAGAGGGTAATGCTTTACAAAAGTTTTTTTTTTTTTTTTAAACCTATGTGTATGTCCTGATATGTGATTGTGTGCTTGACCTCACCGGCAGTTTCTCACAGGTATATGATAAGGAATGCTTCAATATTTACCATTGTCATGTTAGCAGATGTTTGTCATGCAAATAAGTGGTGGGGAGATGGCTGATGTCATTTTACTCTCCTAATTTGAATTATTTTCTTTGTAAACAGACCAAGGGATAGATTTGATCCCAAAAGAGGGACTATGATTCATTCTGTTCTGGGGCACAAACATACTCTTTTGGGGTATCAGGTGAGCTACTGCCCCCTACATTTTAATGCAAGATTCCAGTTTGAAAAATCCCTTCTCCAAAAATGTTTCTGGAAACCTTCATAGATGTCATGAGGATTTGGTGCCATGTGATCAGAGGAGTAAAAATAGCCAACATTCTTTTTACTTGCATGACTGCTTTGCTTCTTTACCTTCCACCGGGTCTTTGCCTACGTGGCGATGGGGATGGCTGAACAGATGCCCATGGAGCCTTCAACATTCAAAACTCTTGTGTGCATGTGCGCGCGGTAGAATATTCAGGTTATAGATGAGGTGGCTTCTATTCCTTCATTTATTACCTGTGGCATCCAGCCCTGAGA
Organism: Cabassous unicinctus; assembly: GCA_029593785.1. Classification (NCBI taxonomy): domain Eukaryota; kingdom Metazoa; phylum Chordata; class Mammalia; order Cingulata; family Chlamyphoridae; genus Cabassous; species Cabassous unicinctus. Next base: position 11,200 of record JAQZBX010009908.1, read on the forward strand.
TGGGAATGCTGCCCAGCAGGATGCTCCATGATGGCATCAAGTCCAGAAGGACAAAATTGATCCTTCCCATTCCACCCACCAGATGTGGCAGCACCAGTCCTTCATGAGTTTTGCTGAAGAGCCATCGTGAGTTCTGCTGAAGATTTATATCCCTTTAAGGTAGTCCCTACACAGCCTTCCTGAGCCATCTGGCTTGAGAAAAGTAACTAACCATTTTACTTCTTCTTCCTGTTGTTGCTGTCATTCTGACCATTTCACAATCTGGATCTTGATGACTGTCCCATCTTTCATGGCTTTTGTTGAAGTTGACCCCAGGTTGAAAACGGGATGTGTGTTTATTTTACCTAACAAAGTACCCATGGCTGAAAGGCTTGGAGCCATCCAGTACTGTATTTTCTCCCCCTCCAGATGGGGCTGTAATTACAATTTAACTGTCTGGGTCCAGCTTAAGGTGAGGAAAAGATATATTAAGTTTGCACACATGTTATTCCCTTACCCCCACCCACATCCCTTCAGCTCTCCACATTTCAAATGCAACCACCTTTTGGGGGAGGTGCACAACTATGTGTGTGTACACACAGTCGCGTTAAAATTCTCATTTTGCAAAGTTTATGCAAAAACCAAACACCTGGGTTCAGAGTTTCCTAAAGGAGTCATCTGAAGTAGGTGCTTTATGCCAAAATGTCACAAAGATTTATGTGCTTTCATTTGTGCATTAAATTGAGGACAGGTGGGAGAATTCTCAAGCCTGAGAAAAACTGATAGCTCGTTTCTCCCTTAGAAGAGAGATGGCTGTTACGACTACTGCTGGTTTAGATAAAAAAGATACAGACCTTGTTTTTTGTTTTTTGTTTTTAAAAGGGGGGGGGCGGGCGGCTCATGTTGGAAAAGCAATATTTCAGCAGTCAAATAATTACCTCTGCGATCATGTTTCTCACAAATGGGAACCCTAGAGTGGGATCCCCAGGTCAGTCCCACCCCCAATCCAAACAGATCGGGCAATACCATGCCCAAACAGCCAAGAAAATGGCCTGGCCTCTGTGCATACTCACAGAGAAAGTGTCTCTGGAATTGAGGTAAATGGCGGCCTCAACACATTCCATTTTAATGGCTTGCAACAGAGTCAGTTACACATATGTAACCACTCATTTTTTAATTTGATTCTTGTTTCAAACACCTTTTCAGGACCCAATACATCTAAAAAATGTCATCACTTGATAGGTCGCTACTCTATGGCCGGCCTTGAAACAAGCAATTCGATGTGCTGAGTATTCACCTGGATTTGAAATGAGTGAAAAGAATTTGCATTTCAGAAAGGGAATACTATTTGGAAAACACAATCAAGCCAGACTTTTCACCAAGGGAAATGAGAGCTGCACTTGGAAAGCCTGGTGGTCAGCCTCTCCCGGGTAAGACACTGCTTGTCCCTCAGATGGCCTTGAGGCACATTGGAGAAATCAAAATGATTCTTACACGCAATCCCCTTGAGGTTCCAAGGGAGCTTCTGAATCAAATATTTATCACACCATTGACTGATCCGTGAAGCAAGAATTTCCTATTTGGAAACCAGAACTATGCTCTCACTGAGGGGTAGAGACATGCAATTAGTCCCTGTTTTTGTATGACTTCACTCAATTATATGGATACAAATGAAATTTGAAACCTCCTAATGATTTCTGATTTTTTCTTGTATAGGCATTTACTACAATTCTAGTGATCTGTCTTTTAAAATGACCACGAAATGTAAAAGACATATAAACAATGGGGAAAGCTTTCAGATAAAATACCCCATAACTCCGAGACATTTTTGTATAAGTTTATCTAGCAGTTCAGCTGGAGGCAAGAATGTGTCTGTGGAGGTGATGACTATGGAGGCTGAAGGGAAATAGATAAAGGAAGAAATTTCATAAACTGGAAGTAAAAGGTGTTAATAGTTTAATAAGATAAATGTTTGCCTTTTAAAGTTGAATTCCCGAAGAAATTGCAACACAGGAAATGACACATTTTTTTTTCTATGCCAGAAAAACATGCTATCTCGTACCCAGATTGAAGAGTGGTCTATTATAGCAGGAATAATATTGGGTGGTGCTCCATTTAATTTCTAAAATACATACATTTTTCTTGTATTATTTTTTAGTTAAAGCTTTGATTAAAATTCCACTGCCTGGTGGGAACAGTCCAAGGTTATTTTGTAATTTAAAAACAAACACAAAGAATTCTAGTCACTATGGTATAAAAGCATGTCTTAAAAGAAAGCCCTGCCTTAAATTCACATAGTTCTTCATGAAAGTGATTCTTAACCATTTTTGAGATGCACAACCCAAACATGAAAAAAAAACAACTTGCTTATACCTTCAGGAGATCCACGGACTGTCTAATGCCCATTCCTTGACCTTGTGTGGGGTTACAGAGCCAGGTTACGACCCCAGCTCTGTTCTTTATAATTGTTCATAGCATCAGGGGATCTATGGATCATCTCACACCCACTCCTAGACCCTGTGCAGGAATATGGAACCAGGCTCCCACTCCCAGCTCTGTGTTTTACACCTTTACCTACAGTTATCTCACTGATCCAGACAACAGTCCTCTGAGGGGTCATAGCCCTCAGGCTCACCTCAGCTAGAGTCTCTGGCTGGGCGTAAGAACCCAGGTCTGACCACTAACAGCTAGTCCAGAGGGGCTGACTTTCTCTGCTTCCTCCATTGTGACCCTGGGTCACTGGCATCACCTTCCCAGGTAGGATCCAAGTTCAGGTTAGATCAGCCATGCTTAGTAGGCTTTTTGGGCAGAGTATGTAAATACATTCTTCCAGGAGGAAATCGCCCTGGTTGGTTAGGTCCCTAATTTATACGTCCACAACGGTTAGTGGGTAAAGAGACTAGCACCTCACCTCCAGGAATCACAAGGTCTCCATGGGGAAATTCCCTATGGCTCCTTTGGGGCAAATCCTCCTAGTCATGGTGATCCGAGAAACACATTGTCCCAAATCTCTGAGACAAACAGCTTCCCTATTTCCCAATAAGTTCCAATTAATATGATATGAAATAATCAAAACGAGAGCTAATGGTTAGCACTGGCTTTGTGCCAGGCACCATTTCAAGCACTGTACACATATTGGCTCATTTAATCCTCATGACAATCCTATTAAGGTAAGCGATATTATCACCCTCTTTACACCAATGAGGAAAGTAGGACACAAAGAGATTTTTTATTTGCTTTGGGACATGCAGCCAGGAAGGGAACCAGGACTCAAATCCCAGTTCCAAGCCATCTCTGACCACTTGGCTCCGTTGCCCGAGGTGAGCCTCAAGGTTAGCTATGAGAATAGAAAATGCACAGACTCAGATAAACTAACATACATATATTAGAGATTTTGTCCAACCTTGTCTCTTTTACTGATGGGGATATGCAATCAAAGAAGATTAGGAACACCCCACTCAGTTTATGGGGCATAGAGTTTGAGGAGGAACCTGTAAAGCATAGAGATGAGGAGAGCCAGAGCCTGCTGTGTACTCAGGTCATGAAAGAAAGCCATAGAAGTTCAACTTTCCCCCTTTGTCCATCACCAACATAGCAAAGTGCTTCTGGGCCATGTAAGGACGAAGGTCTAGGTGGAGAAGGGGTCGTTCCAGAAGAGTGAGGAGACAATAGGAAAATACCATGTGATTCCATCCAGCTGTAGCCAGAAAGCCCAAAACTGCTCACAACCAATTGCTACTGTCCACTTAGGGGACATAAGTTAGAAACTGTTCCTTTGTACATTCTCATGACCTGTTGTTCTTCTGTATTCATACCTGTATCAGACTGTGTACCATAAAGCTCATATTACAGGGGCCTGGGATTAAAGTCATTGCAAGGCAAAACTTGCCAAGAATCAACCTTTCCCTACTTCCCTGAAACTGTCCATAAAGTAGACTACACAAAGGTACCTCTGCCAATGAGTGCATTACCACCAATCCCTCCACCAATAAGGAAGAAGATCTCTGCTCCTAGAGTGGAGCACCTAAAGAAACAATTGGCTTGATTTAAGGGCCATTTTGTTCAATCATAGTTCTTTAAGCAGCAGATTCACCCTCAACATAGCCAGATGTTTAGATGTCCTAAGGGAACCAGGACAGACAAAGGAACTAGCAGATTCCCATTTTCCATCTCATGTCCACCCCAAGGCATAACCCATCTGAAGGGAATGATGCACAGAATTGATCTGGGTGGGTATGTTTCATTTGACTAAATTATGTACATGATTGATTCCACTCTAATCCACAAAGGTGGGCTGGTGTTTAGTCTTTATGCATTGGTATGCTGGACCAGCCCATGACGGTTATAATTGGTCATTGCCTAAGGTGCCTTGCTGTGCCCTCTCTGAAAGCACACATGGACCTATACATGCACACATATCTGATCTTTATCACTGCAGCATCGGCAGTATGTCTGGGACTCCCTAGCTTTAAGAGTACATTTATTTATCCTCCAAAGCTTGGCTCAAATGCTACCTCCTCTGAGCACCCTTCCATTCTTCTCTCCACCTGGGCATGATCTCCTCCTCTGACTTCTGTCATTTTGCCATTTCTTACATGATGCCTTTTATTAAAGGTGGCTGGAGAACTAACATATTGTCTAGGAGGTGAGCTTTCATGGACTTTTTTACAAAGTCAGTGCCTAATAAATGTTTCACAGAAAATTTAAAAAATGAAGGAGTGAGTCAGTTCTTTCACTCATTTGTGTGGATCAGACAGCTATGGGAAAATAATAAATTGTGAAAATACTAGTTATATTAGCACGAAATGCTTTAACTTTTGAGTGTAATGTTTACTGTGACTGAACCATTTTCCTCCATGCCCCCAGTCTCCTTAAACCCCCTAATCCCAACCACTACCATCAGAAAGGAAGAAAGGAAAAAATACCAAATGACAAAGGAATTATGAAACTTTGAACTTGAAATCAATCAGTCCTGGTAGAGATCTGAAGTATTGAATCAAGATGGGATCTACCTATGAGTTTTTCTTAACCCAAGACTCTGGAGAATTCTCCCTCCTTCCCTCCCTCCCCCCTTCCCTCCCCCCCCACCTCTCTTTTTCTCTCTCCCCCATCTTGCTTACCATCCATTCCCTCCCTAATTTCCCAGTTTAATTATCTCCAAATTACTCTAATATCCTAACAGGAAACAATCTCTTGCAATGATAACATTGTAGGTACCCTTGGTGAGAATATAATTCCTATACCACCTTCAACTATGGGAGTCAAAGACCTACTTCTCACAGACCCAGCACAGACAGGTCAGGGCTCTCCTCTGAGACCTTGAACCTTGGGCTCAGAACTCAAGAGCAAGAAATCAGCTCCCAGAGCAGTGGCAACTCTGCACTGGCCAGGCTGACTTAGCTGTGGACTGTGCTTCTCTTCCTGCTCCCATCCTCTTGGGCCCTCAGACCAGCCTTTGGATTCTACCTTTCCAGCCTCCCATTCCTCTCCCTGTGAGTTCCTCAAGAGCCTCCTAGTTGCAGCCAACACCTAATCTCCAGTTCATCGGACTTGCCTAGGACAACTAACAAAAGGATGATGATGGACAACGCCCATCCCCTAAAACAGAGAGCATCTACAACTGTAAGCAAGATAGTTCCATCTATATGCCCTACAGGATCTAAGCCCCCTCTCAATTGGAAGCAGAGTGGGCATCACCATCCCAAATCCTCAAGATTGAAGAATGAACAAACATAAGGGGGGAAAGCAATTATGGACAAAAGTAGACTTATTATTCTAGTAACGGAAGAACTTGTAACAATGATATAAAGGCAGTGGTCACCAAAAGTTCTGAGGGGAGGAAGAGGGAAAAGTGGGTAAAAAATGGGGCATATTGGGACATTGGAATTGTCCTGCATGACACCGCAATGACGGATACAGGCCATTATACATTTTGTCAAAACCTATAAAATTGTGCAGTGCAAAGTGTAAACTATAGACTATGGTTAGTAGCAATGCTTCAATATATGTTCATCAATTGTAACAAATGTACCACACTAATGAAAGATGTTGGTGAGGAAAGGTGTGGGAGGGGGAGGGGGTGAAGTATATGGGAATCCCCTATATTTTGACATAACATTTATGTAATCTAAAGCTTCTTTAAAAACAAAATTTTTAAAAAAGAGCCCCCTAATAAATTCTCCAAGTCTTCAATTAGTCAAAACCAATTTTATTTTGCCAGCAACCAACATGTCTGAGGGGCATGCACACATATCGGAGGAAGATATGCTTTACATCCTCTAATTCCAAAAACACTGGGGTCATTTCAACTACCTCAGGCAAGAGCATTTAGCTAGTAACTAGTCTAGTCCCTAGTAAAAAGCCAACTTCTGTGGGTTGAGGGGTTGTGCCTTTGAGGGAACACACCCTTTTGCCAGCCTGAATCTAGGTGCTCCTCCCATTGGCTGCCTGTTTTGTGGTGTGTATCTTTGCAAACAGTATAAAAGCTGACTCAAATAAAAACATTCCTCCCCCCCACACACATACACAACTACTTCTGCTGTTTTATCAAAGATGAGAAGGACTTTGCATCCTGTTGTCATGAACCAGTCATTCATTTAAGATAATTAATTTATTGCTTTAATGAACCTTACTCTCTCACTCAATCCCCCTGGGAAAGTTCCATTATTATTACTTAACTATCTTTTGGGGGATATTTAAAATGACTCCATTCAATTGGATCTAACTGGTTAAAGTAGCCAAATCAAAGCTTCAGAGTTCCAACCCAAATATTTCTTTTTTGGTTCTTATACACATAATTACATATGATTTACAGTGACGCACAAAATTTCCGGAAATAAAAGCAGGAATCTTTGCTTAGAATTTCATCCAATCCAGCAAAAATATGCCCAGGCAACAGAATACAGATGTCACGAACATGGGACGTGTGAGGTTGGAAAATGTTTGCCGGGTACATCTTCATTATCCCCTGAAATCTCATAAAGGGCAGGAAAACAAGATCTTAGTGGTTCCCAGAAGGGAAATGAAGATCTCAGAGGGTTCAAAACCTTTTCTGTTACTCTGGAAGCTTCCGTCCCAGTGATTAGAAATATTTTCCCACAGTACACAGGCTATCTGCAGAAGAGCCAAGATGGGGGGAGGACCAGGGCATGTGGGGCCTTACGGAAACACCCAGGTAAGAAATTTAGTGGAAAACATACTGCAGCTAAGCAGTAGAACTAGAATTGCCACACAAATTTCCAGAGGCAGAGGGATTTACAGCCCAGGATTTGGCCTCTAGGGAAGATGAGGAGGTAGGAGTATTATGTTGGCTCATGAAGGAAGGTTAAGCAACCAAACATTAAACTGCTTATCTGAGCTGAACTTGTGAACCGCTGAAGTTTCCCCATCCTGGATAATAATAACTAAACACAATTATCACCTCTAAATAACAAGTCGTCATTGAAAGGAAACTGGGCCAAACCATTGACTTTGGTTTTACAAGGATTTTTGGGTGAAATCACCTTCCTGAAGTTGATCCCCAGTGAACAATCACCCCGTCAAAGTGAGGGAAATACCCCCTCCAACCACAGATGGGCAGATTGGCTTCTTTGGGTCAAGTGGGATGCTTGCTCTAGAAGAATTCACCGATAGACCATCTGCCAATATAAGGAGACAGATGAGAGGCCTTTGTCTTTGATGTAGGGCTGACAAATCTCCCTATGCTAGGGCCCCTGTCTACCTCTTTAGCCCAGCTTACACCTCTTTCCTTCTCACGCCTCTTGCACACCTGTCACTTGACCTTCTACCACTTCCTAGACTGACACCTTATCCTCCTTCCCACCTCAGGGTTTTTGTGTTTGCAGTGCCCACTGCCTGGAATACTCTTTCCCGTGACCAATTCCTCTTCTCTTAGACCTCCACTGAAATGTTAATCTCCAGAGAGAAGAATTCCTTGGAGTCAAGACTCTTGATTTTTGTTATCTCCTAGAGCAGAAGTCCACAAGCTATGACCCGATGGCCAAATTTACCAGGCACATGCTTTGATAAATAAAGTCTTATTAGCACACAGCCACACCCATTCCTTTACACATCGTTTATGGCTGTTTTCTCATTATATTGGCAGAAGTGAGTAGTTTGACAGAGATCATATGGCCTGCAAAGCTGAAAATATTACTGCCTGGTCCCTCACAGAGAAAGTTTGCTGACTCCTATTTCATACATTTAACACATTCTATAATTATTTTTTACTCATTTACTATTATTTCCACTCAAGCATGTAAGTCCACGTACGTGGGGATTTTGTCTGTCTTATTCATTGTTTTATCTCTAGCATTTAGCACATTGTGTGGAACAAAGAAAACACACAACACTGAAATTAAGCAGGGATTACTATTCCCACCTTCGAGGTGGGAAGAGTGAGGGTGAAAGGGAAGAAATGCATCCAGGCTGGAGTGGCCTCACTGGGTTTGAGCAATTATTCCTTTTGCTTTCGTTTTCTTTATGACCCTTACCCACATTAGCTGGTGTAGAGTGTATCTCCCCAGCTGAAATGTGAGCACCAAGAGGTCAGCTGTCAGGGCTTTTTCCTCTCTTGTTCGCCATGGTATCAGCAGCACCTCAAACAGCGCTTGGTACTTAGTAAACACGCAACACATGTGTTGAGTGAATAACTGTATCAGTGAACGGCTATCCCCCGTCAGATGGCAGTGCTTTTGACTCTGTCCCAGAGCTGGATGAATTGTGCCATCCACACAGTCATGATGAGCTAGTCACTGGATACTATCTCACAACTATGGTTACATTCCAATCATTTATGCCAAAGAGGGGGACAGTCAGCCCCTGGAGATCTTGAATGCAAATGGTCCACATCCCCATTCCTTTTAGTTAAAGGAGGTCTTCTCTTGTGTGTCTGTGACCAATGAACTTTCCCAGTGGGGGTTTCATTTTCACCATATCAGCCAATCCTCCCCTTTGAAGGTGAAGAGAGAAGGTGGGGATGATAGGAGGAAATTACAGAATACTAGAACTTCACAGGACCAGGCTTGAATCTACCGTTTATTGGTCATAAGATCTGGGAGCAAGTACAGAGATTTCCTTGTGCCTCATTGTTTCCATCTGTTAAATGGAGACACAAATACCAAGCTCCCTGGGTTGTTTTGAGACCACTATGAGCTTGTGTGTCAGCATTTTGTAGAGTGGAAAGCAATGTAGGTTACAAGGAGCTGTGCTTTAGCAGCAGCAGCATTGGTAATAATGATAAAGTCAGAACAGGGCTAGTGTTCAAAGAACTAGCAGGATACAGAACTAATTTAGAATAGTATTAAGAGTGTCAACTCTGGAGCTAAACTGCCCAGGTACAAATCCAAGCTAAAGCTCTGCCATTTACTAGCTATCTGACCTTAGGAAAGTTGTTATTGTTGTTATTAATGATTTTACTCCTCAGAAATCCCTCAAGCCCTCGAGAGCTTTCTCTGCAAATTCCAGACATGATCCCATAGCTTAAATAAGGATGTTACTGGGGGGGAAAGATGGAGCAGAATCATGGTAAATATTTCAAGACCTTCTTTCTAAATCAGTCTCAACCTGGAGTTGGTTTCTATCACGTTCTGCAAACTGGCACCTTTCAATGGTTTTTTTAGGTCTATGAACAAAATATATCAAAAGCAATTAAGGGCAAAATGGGCTTGAAACATCAAGCAGTTAGTGTGTGAGAGGCATAGAGAAGATAGTCAAAGGGTAGAAGCTTTTATTAAAGTGCTAATGGCCCACCAATCAATAGCAAAGACTCCACACAACCCCCCAGGATTTCACTGGATGTTAAAACCTGGCTGAGCTTTATTTGAGAAGGGAGGATGATGTGGCAGCTAATGTGGCTCTTCTTTGCATGGCTTCCTTTCTGTCTATCTGTAGATAAATTTAAAGCCAGTGACTAGACTCTCTAAGGAACAGAATCCAGCCTTGAGTCTGACTCCCCAACTCTTGTTCAAGTTTTGGTTAAGACAGGGATATCCAGTACCTTCCATGTTGTTGGGTATCCATCTTCCTTTGAGCATCCTCACCATGGAAACTCTGAGCATAGTGGGTTTACCTTGTGAATCTATTCTCATTTTTCTGGGATCCATTTAAAGCCCTTCTGCTTGAATGACACTCCAGACAAGTTTTCATGAATGGGATAGAGGAAAAATGTGCCTGAATTACATGTCTAATCAGAGTATAAGTTTTTTTTTTTCCATTTATGCTACCATAAGCCTTTTTTATTAATATATTTAGTCAGCTTGTGGATTATTAATAGATATCCATGTTTCTAAAACTTCACCCTAAGTATAAGGCAAGCAGGAATTTGCTTCCAAAGCAACTTACTATTGCTACCTTTTAATTATTGAAGGTTTTAGTACAGTGATTTATCCTTAAGCCTCTTGATAATCCCAGGAAAATCTGGGTGTCGGAAAATGGAAGGCAACCTCCTACGTTTTGCCATGTATCCAAGACAGCACTAATGAAGTCCAGCTAAACTAAAGATCATTTCAAAACAAGAGAGTAAGACTTGGGCAAACCAGATCCCACACAAATCCTTCTGTGGAACCAGGAAATGAACATCTATTTGAAAAATGTGCCTTTTTTTTCTGTCTCCACACTCCTTCCTACCATCTCAATGTAACATTAAGATTTAGCTCTAAATAACTGGAGCATGGGATAGAGCCACAAAATATAGGCAGTGAAAAATCTTTACTGGAATACACCAATAAAGCAAATCCCTTTGATGCTGACGATGGCATCATTTTTGTCACCAACCCCTCATAGCCTGACAGAGATGGGGAGTGGGAATTCCGAGAGCAAATAACAACCCTTAGGTGTAAAAAATCATTGGCACCAGACACTTATGACGTCCCACCCCAGGAAAGCTGGGAGAGACAGCGTACATTTTTTAGATGGGGTACTGCACTCATATGCAGTCAGAATGCAGCCATCCATTGCCAGAAACCATTCATCAGACACTGCAGAAAAGTCTGTCAGCTCGGCCTACAGGCCCCGAGCCAGTCTGTCAGGATCCAGGCTAGCAGCCAGAGTGTCAGGGGCTGCGGCTGGTGGCCAACCAGAACTTTGATGTCCCAGGGTTGGCCAACTGGTATGTTAGGGTGGCCGATCGGCTCTGAAACCATACACCCTGCTCAGAGGTCGTGGGTTCCCAATGCAAGCTAGCCATTAGACTATCTCCTATAAAGATGGAGATAGACATTTTATATTGTTAAAAAAATTGTTCAAATTATTTCAGTATTTGTTTTGATTTAAATTTCCATTACACATGCTTTTCATTATGCAACTCAATTAGTATATAAAAGATTTTTCTGTTTAAAATGTTTAAATGAACATAATTGTTCAATTTGGAAAGATTACAATGCTTTTATTTAATTAACACTGCAATAAATACATCACTCTGTAATGAACCCCATACTTTTCGTCCATTAACCATTCAATAAATTTGCAATATGGAAGGTTCTTTATGGAGAAGAAGATAAATAAAGCTATTTAAATGAATGTACAACAGCTATGATGCTAAGCAGCAAATTATAGCTTTTTGCCTCTCATCCACTAGAGTTGTACCTTGATTACAAACATATGCGAGTAGAATGAACAGCACATATTTAAATTACTATTTTGAGCACGAGGTACACTGGACATTAAAGAAAAGTTCTGTGCCATTGGTGCTAGCTGAACTCTATGGCATCTTTCCAATGAGAAGTTCTTTCAGAGTTTGTCTGAAGGCTCTTGTGTCCTCTGCCTTATCATTGTCCAGCAGGCAGCCTCTCAGAACGGGCTGGTTCCACTGGTGATCACAAAATTAAAGCCACTCCCTGCACATGATGCCCTCTAACACAGGACCATTACCCACAGTCTTTCAACCACAACGGCTCCGTGCAACCAGGGGCATCTCTGCCGTGGCAGACATCCAGCCCCTGCCCTCCGTTGCCTTATTCCCATCTTGCACATCAACTGCAGTCAAAATGATGAACTTTTCCACGTGTGTCACCCTCTGCCTTCACTGAAACACTGTCAGCTCCTTCCATCAGTAAGCCTTCCAAGGTTGGCACACACAGCAGGTGCCAGTAAAGCCAGTTTTCAGATGAAGCCTCTGCAGCTTAGAGAGATTAAGTATTTGCAGAGAGTCCCAGAGCCAAGATGAGAATCAAATTTTGCCTCTTTCCCCAATGCTCCTTATTAATATTAGTAGCTATAATATTACTAGTGTTAATAGTAAAATAATATATTAACATTGAAAAGAAGTACTGATATTGAGTGATTATAATGGGCCAGAAGTGATTAAAACTTCATTTTATAGAGAGAAAACTGAAGCTTAAATGTGGGAAGGAAAAGAATGGTGGAGTCAAGGCCAAGCTTATCTAGCTCCTCCCAAGATTATTTCTTCAGGTGGTACCTGGGAACCTCCCCAAAGCCCTGCCATTAGCTTCTTAAGGTCCCTTCCTTTGTTCTCCATTTTCTGTCCTATGGGTCGGGCCTCTCTCAGAGAAATCCTAAAGGCTCACAAACAGAAACTCCTCTTTTAACCCTTGTTCTCCCTTTACATCAGGAAAGATGGCAGCCCACAAACCATGCAACCGAAACTCTCCTTTGTATTCAACTGCCCATATCTGGCTTGCCCAACCCCGAGCTTTCCAGGGCAGGAGCCATGGGACACTATAGCTGTGGAATCAGACAGACCTGGTTTTAAGCCCCAGCTCTGCTATTAACTAACTGTATGACTTTGAATAGATTACTTATCCTCCTTGTGCCTCATTTTCCTCAACTATAAAATGTAAATAATTCCTACCTTCACACAGTTATTGTGAAGATTAAACCAGGTAACCAAATATATCTAAATTAACTTAATATCTAGCATATAGCAAATGCATAGTACCTAGCATATAATAAATGCTTAGACTTGGCCCCACATTACAGGCTTAGAGAAAACCTAAGTAATCCATTCAATCATTCAGTAAATATTTATTGAGCATCTATTATGTTTGGGTACTATTCTAGGCATTCAGGATAGAGGGTGAACCAACTGCTCCTGTGGCACTTTCCTGACAGAGTGTATATGGGGGCAGGGGAGGGAGTAATAAAATAAACAATAGAAATATTACATATTTCAGGTTGTGACAAAAAGAAGGAGAGGTGAAAAAGTTGAGTGATGATGGTGAAGTGAGGGCTATTCAAGAAGGTACCATTTGAACTAAGACCTGAATGAAGATTCAGATGATGAGACACATATCGTGGTGCCTGAGTTACAAACAAACATGCATTGGATATTCAAATTCAGAGCGTCCAGCTCACCTCCCCCAGTGGTCCATTCTGTGGCCAAATTTATTCATTCTCATGTATAAACATTTACAGGGATCTGCCATGTACCAAGCACCAGGGAAGACAGACAGAAATTGCCTTAAGTTCCACCAGCTTGCAGTTCTTCTGCAATAGGATGCTGCTGAAAATGGGTGGCATGATAAAAGGTGGCATTTTCTAGACCCTTTTCTTGACATTCCAGGGTGCAGAACTCTCTTTTGAAAAGAAGAGCACAAAGTGTGAGGGGGAAAAGGAAGGCAGGATTTGAGCAAGGTGATGGTTGTAGCAGAAGGACCACTGGCTAAGGTTTGCTCACTCAGCCAAAGGCATATCCTGTAAATGGAGAGTGCATGGTTCCGAGAGTCAAAGACACCTGGGTTCACGTCCCCTTTATGCAACTTACAGCAGTGTGAATTTCTCCTTGCTGAGCCTTTATTTCTCCATTTGTAAAATGGGAATAATAGACTCTTCCTCTCACAGATTACAGTACGGACTTAAAATACACATATAACATAAACAATAAAGTAAATTTATCACTGTTAGTAGTTGTTGAATCTTGGCAATGAGGTGAAGATGATCAGTGTACTATGTTTTCAATATTGCTGTACATTGGAAAATTTTCCTAAGTAAATGTTTGGAAAAATATTAAGAAAAATGATATACACAAAAGACCTGGGATGTAGGAGGCATTTGACAGATTGTAGTTAGTTTTCATTTTTTCATTCAGAAATAAATTCTCAATTCCCATATGGCACCAGTCATTGCCTGGGAATTACTACAAAAAAGACACCAATCCTTGTCATTGAGCAGTTCTTGTATACTCTTAGTCATCATCATTATATGTCTCTTCACATTTTTTCTAGAACTGATTCCCTATTTTTACTATTTTATCATTATTTCTTTGTATGTATTTATGTCCTAAACCACAAATAATTTAAAGAACCAGTCAGAATATAACTGGATGAATGAATGGATGAATGGATAGATGAGCTGGCCATCTAAGGGAAATCAAAGACTCTGGTTAGAAACCTAAGTTCCAGATCAGCTAAAAACAAGTGGAGCAACTTAGTGTTTGCACGACTAGACTGGGTTTCTCTTTCTTTTAAACTCCACTTATGGCTATACATCAACCTTCCCACTGCCCTCCTTGGCTACAGAGATGGGGTCATAACCAAGGCTGACCCACTACTCCAACCACAATGCTAGGTTTCTCAATGGGCACATAACCCAAGCCAGGCTGGATATAATGTCTAGAGTTTTTCTCCCTGTTCATATAGAGCTGTTACAGTGTTAATGCAGAAAAATAAGTACCATAACTCCCCATCCGTCATCCTCCAAACTGTCTGAAGGAGGAAGTCAACATGACTTCCCTGACTCTAGCAGTCTCTAAGACCAGTCATCTCCATTCCTGCTCCTAGCATGGTATGGTTACCTGAACCAATAGTCACTTTTTTATTTCAACAGCTCCATGCAAGTCCTATCACATATAACTGAGTATGAACTAATTCACTGTTGTTCTGCTCTGTCTTTGGCATGCTTCTCTCTCATCTTCTCTCAGTGTAGTCCTTTCTAATAATTAGCCATGGGAGCCTCCACAGGACCTGGGACTGTGCTATTATCCACGGAGTTTAAGAAAAATATCTTTCATTCTAGTTGTGATGATGATAGAAGGCAGAAAGACAGAAAGCATCAAAAACTGAGTTTTTAGACTGGGCAAATTTTCTAAAACTGGTCACTAAAAGCATAATCATAAAAGAAAAACCTTGATAAACTGGATTTAACTGAAATTAAGAACTTTTGTTCATCAAAAGAACACCATCAAGACAGTAAAAGGTCTGGGAGAATATATTCAAAGTATAAATATCCAACAAAGGACTTCTATCTAGAATATATAAATAACTTCTACAAATCAATAAGAAAAAGACAGAGCATACAACAGGAAAAAAATGGACAAAAGACTTGAAGAGGCACTTGACAGAAAAGGACATCTATATGGCCAAAAAGCATATAAAAAGGAGTTCAACATCATTAGTCTTCAAGAAATTGTAAAAGAAAATGCCCATGAGATACTATTATAAACCCACCAGAATGGCTAAAATGAAAAGCCTGACAAAACCAAGTGTTACCAAAGATATGGAGTGAGCAAAACTCATAATGCTAATGAAAGTATAAATTGATATAACCCTTCTTAAAAAAATATTTGGCAATTCCAATCAAATCCAAATCTAACCTATGACCCAGTAATCTCACTTCTAGGTGTGTGTAGGTGTAAGCATGTGTGTATATTCAAGAGAAATAAAAACATACGTCCAAAAAATTCATTGAGCTATACCTCCAAGATCATGACTCCAGTGACTGATGACCCATCTATGACTAAAGTCGGGGGAAATAAGGATGATGATATCTTAAAACCTATTTTCATGTCTTCTAACAGTCAATCCCTTTATAAGCAGTAAAGGACTCTCACGGACTGGGGGTAGTGTTGTCTGTGGGGTCTTTTTTCGGGAGTTTTCTCTCCTCCAGTAACAATCATGAACCTCATGCTTGTATAATGTTTATAAAGGCATTCATATATCTTAGATCACTTGATCACAAGATAAGACAGGTATAGTGTCTACCATGGAGTTGAGAAAACTGACTGGGAGGTTTTCAAGAGTCAAGCAACAGTCCTATACTAGAGATACCAGAATACCAGGAACTAAACTATTATGACAAGCAAGTCACAATCTAGTCTCCCTCTCTCTATCTGCTTCTCTTTATTCTCTCATCTGTCTTCTCTCTCCAGTATTTTTCTCTTCACCCTTATTCTCTCATCTCATTTCCTATCTGCCCTTTCTTCCCTTTTCCCTCACTCCTTTTCCTTCTTCACTCTAGCTTTACCATGAGTCTACTACTCTTTACTGCATACTAAACTTCTTTCAGATCTTCCAGGCTCCTATGCCTGCTCCCATCTCTATATTTCCTCCTTGGCATGGAGCATACATATAACCACCTTCTAATGTCTACCTGTAGTAGAAATTGGTCAGTTTTATTTCTGACATCCATCACACCTTTTCTGGGAAGAGCATGCCAGTTCTCCTTGGGAGAACCATTTCTTCTCTGCTCTTCATCTCCTCCCCTTCTCAGGCTCCATGGATCTACACAGATATGGAGCCAGTAACAGCATTCCATCCCCCAGGCTGCAGTGATTGGCTCATAGATAGGGCACATAGCTCAATCCAGGCCAATGAAATCCCAGGACATTTTCTGTTGAGTTATAGAGCTGATGGGATCAGTCTAGAACTGTTTGGGGTCATCTTTGCCATCAACTGGTATCTGCTGTCTTGAGAAAGAAGCCAACACAGTGATACGCTGAGCTGAGGAATTATAACAAATTACTAACCACTTTGTAATGGCTAAGTGACCAGACATAGCTAAGTTAGACTATTCTTGGCTTTCTGAATTATATAAGCCAAGTAAAACCTTCTAAAACTAAACCAGTTTGAGTTGATATAGATTAATCCAATAATATTTGTAATTCTACATCCTTTCCTACATCCATGCTCTTTGCCATATGCATTTGCCATGTCTAACTAATGAGTCAGAGTCTATTTCCCTACCCTTTAAATCTGGGCTGGCCTTGTGACTTGTATGGCCATTGGGATGTTAGATGGCACAAGGAGAGGCTTTAAAAGTGTTTACATGACAAACTTGCATTCTTACACCTCTGCCACTGCCATGAGAACATGTCTGAGCTAGCCTGCTGTAGGATGAGACACACATAGTCCAGATCCCAATGTGGCCCTAGCCGATAGCCAACTGACCACAAGACATGTAAATGAACCTAGCCAAGGCAAGAAGAACCATCCAGCCAAGCCTGGTATAATTTCCAACCCACAGACTCATGAGATAAGTAAGTATTTTTTGTTTTAAGCCATTGAATTTTGGGGTGGTTTGTTGTAACATTATGTCAGTAGATAACTGAGAGTTGGTGTTCTATCACTGGCAACCAAGGGAGTCTGTTTTAGTTTGCAAAATGCTGCTGAAAGTAATATACCAGAAATGGGTTGGATTTTACAATGGAGACATATCAACTTAGAAGTTTATAGATCCAAGGCTGAGAAAAATGACCAAATCAAGGCATTGGGTGACACTCTGTCCTTGAAGACTGGCTGCTGGCGATCCTGACTCCTCTGTCAAATGGGAAGGCACATGGCAGCATATTCCTTCTCCGCTGGGTCTCATCACTTTCAGCTTCCTGGTTTCCATGGCTTCTTTTCTCAGCTTCTGTGGGTTTCTTTCTGTCTTTGTGGCTCCCTCTCTCCGTATTTATTTCATTTATAAAGGACTACAGTAAGAGGATTCAGATCCACCCTGGGTCACATGCTACTCAAGAAATCTAATCAAAAGGAAGGTTCCACCTACCACAGGTTTACACCACAGGAATGGATTAGCCCCAAGACATGATCTTTTCTGGGATCCATAAAAGCCTCAAATTACCATAGAGTCTAAATAGAATAGTGCCTCCATGGGCTCCCACAGCTGCCTGTATTTCCCTCATTGTAGCACCTAACACACTTTTGTAATTGGTTTTAACTTATCTGTATATCCCTCCTGACCAGCACTGCCCAACAGAACTTTCTGCAATGATGAAAATGTTCCATAACTGCATTGTCCAAAATGGTAGCCACTAACTACATGTAGTTATTGAGCTCTTGATATGGGACTAGTATGACTAAGGACTTGGATTTTTAATTGTATTTAATTTTGATTAATTTAAATGTCAATAGTCACCTATGGCTAGTGGCTACCATGCTGAACAGCACAGCTTTAATGTCTAAACTCTTTAAAAGCAGAGCTGTATGCACCTTGTTCATTACCCTATATCCACTGCAGGAGAATGTGATTAATAAATATTTTTGTGATAAAGGAATAAATGTTTCTGACTCTCTTGGGAATTTCTCACAATCAGGTAAGCAGAGCCTTCAGACCCAAAGGAGTGAATGACCTCAGATGTCACCAACTTTCATAAATACCATAAACTATTATCAAGAAACATTCCATCTAGAGGACAAAACTCTCCTGGCCACAATGGTCTGAACTCCCAAGATTCAGCACTTCTGTTGACCAGTGGATAAAAAGGGACTTTCTAGAAACATCCAAGGTAAACCTGGAAGCCCACTTATACCATATGTGTTTTTCTTTACCTACAAACAGGCCCTAAGATGCTGCCAGCTTCTGGTTGGGTCCAGGAGGCCCACACAGTATATGGACCTAACAGGGTGAGTTTGCAGACAGCCCAAATACAAACAGAAATTGAGATTCACAGAGAGGCACCCACTTGATCTTTTCTAGTGATGGGAAACCTGAATCAGATGACTCTTTGATGTGTGGTAGCAATGGAGACATCAAGAATGTAGTGGGGGGAGAGGCTGAAATGGAAGGAGAGATGGAGACTCAAGTTTCTAAGATGGAATCCTCAACCTCAGAGGTGGGCAAAGGGCCACATAAACTCCTCAATCCCTAATTTGTGCCACACAAGAGAAAGGGAACTCTGAAGTGCATCAACATATCTAGAACCCATTTTTCCTGACCAAAAAATGTTATTAATTTTCTAGAAAGTCCTTCCCATTTCTGTTGATTCTGAGATGAGCCCAAGGTTTGGTCACCAAAGTGATGGCCCAACATGCCAAAGATGCTCAATATATATTTAAATAACTGCTTAAAAAAGAAATTACCTTTTTTGTAATGCCCAATAGTAAGCAATGGCCACCTCTCAGGAAGGCAGGTAGGGGCTGAATTTGCATTTTAATGATATTAAGTGGTTTCTCCTCTTTGTGTGCTCCCCATATACATACGCTAAAGGAATTATATCTAAAGTACCTTCTGAGCTACGTGATAGGAGTCTGAAGTGCAAGATGTTTTTCTAACCAAATTTAGTTCCAACTAGAAATGCTTTCTGGATCTTTCAAACTTACATTCCATACAATGGTGCATCTCATTAGCCAAAGCCAACTGGAGACCAGAAGGCAGGGAAGTTTGAGTCATGAAGTCTACTGGGGTGTGAGCTGAATAGAGAAAGACAGAAAACGAACTTCGGCAGGACAAAAGGAGAATGATTATCGCAGAGGAATTATCTAACTTTTGAGTATTGATGAGAGATATGGATGCTAAAAATGTCCCCCAAATAATATTAGTGTCACTGATCACAGTACCATTAATAACAATGACAATAACTTATTCCTTAACATGTGGCCAACACTTTAAAAAGTACTTTACACTCTCTCACTTGCTCTTCAAAACAACCCCAGCAGTCGGTATTATCATTATTTTTCATTAACAAATGAAGAAATCAGGGCTCAGAGGTAAAAAGAACTTGCCCAACCACTCTCCTAGAAAGTGAGAGAGTCAAGATTCAAAGCCAGGTCATCTGGCCAAGTCACATAAGCAGTGGTTGGCGACCACCTTGAAGCACTGGGGAAGCCACACACTGCAGCCGTGTGAATCCCTGGGAATCTGTGTCAGTGTTTTCTTAACAACCCTAACTGCACCTGAAAACAAGTAAACATTAAAAACTATTTTTTCACACACCAGGAAGTCTAGACACCTGCTTTTGTATATATTCTGGAGGGGGAAAAATAGACTCATTGTATGGAATTTATTTCAACTATTTGGAAAGGTTTTAGTAGAGATAGGTTACGTTTGAGATTCAGCAGTGAGACATAAATGTTTAATACAAGGTCTTCCTACTCACCCACCCTCCCTCCACGGATGTTCTGAATAATGCAAAGTCTGTTTTAAGCTTTGCTGATTTACTCAAGAAAAGGATCAGAATATTTTGAAATATTGGTCAAACGGTCTGGCAGACGGGAGCATTAAAACACAGAGTAAAACTCAACAAGCTACTTCCTGTCGGCTGCTTCTCAGGGCTTCATAGGCTCATAACACTTAATAAAAAAACATGAGCTGTAAATAGTACCTGCATTTTTCATCAAATGAACTAGACATTTGGAAGAGTTTCCTTCTTGCTGAGGAGTACATAAGCCCCTTGCATAGAAGATGTTAATCTGCCCCTTCAATGAAGACCCACTATGTGCTGGGCACTTTATTGTTGGGTTGATTCATATGAAGTGGTTGATACTCAATCTGTTTTGACCCACAAAAATAGCAATTTCATATGGTTCAACCCATCAGATGCTTTACACGTTTTATCTTTTAATCCTTACAGCAGTTTGTGAGGTAGGTTCTCTTATTCCTAGTTCATTGGAGTGCCAGCTTCATGAGGGTAGAAACTATTCTACTTGATCACCTCTAAGTTCTTGGGACCTGGCACATAGTAGATGCTCATTAATTATTGGATGGATGGATGGATGAGTGTATGGATGAATGGGAAACTAAGACTTAGGGAGGCCATCCAGCAAGAAAGTGGTGGAACCAGGCCTCCTGCTCACCAAGCTTATAGTTGGTTTAAGGGGGAAGGCACCAGTTGTGGTCCTCATTTCTAGTCCCTTGAGTCACTACCCATGGCCCTTCTCTAAAAGTCAAATCCTGTGTCTGCAAGCAGAGGAGGAACCTGGAACAACACAGCCAAGTGCCTCCCAGGCTTTGATTGAAGAGGTGGAGGAGTGGCAATCTTGCTGAAAAGGGTTCCCAATGCCCCTTGGTACTGAAACACAGGAGGGGAAGGAAGCAGTCAGAAGTTATATGGAAGGACAAACATCACAAGAGGAGGAGACTGAGATGGAGTGGAAGCCCAAGGATTCATGCAAAGATTGTGGAGCTGTGTCTGTATTATCCACATCAGGCGCAATGCTTTGTTAAGTGGGGCCCCCAAGGGTTAATCAGGAAGGTGGAAGGGGCAGAACAGAGCTGGGGAAAGCATACCTGGAGGAGGAGGAAGAAGGCAAAGAAACTCAGGCTGGAATCGTTTTGTTTTATGGATAGTTTATGAGGCATATCAGGAGTCACACTAACGGGCAAGGGCTGGAAAGTTTTCTAACTTTAAAGTGAAAGCCGCCCACCAGGCCTCGAGTGTGGGAGAGGCCAAATATGAAAAACACGGAGGCCCTTCTCCGCAATGCCCAGCTATCTTGTAAAACATGGATCTTGGGGCTGCATACACTAGCAAATGTGTCTCACTCCAAACACTTAAACTACCTTGGAGTTTTACCCAACCACTGTGCTCAGCTCAGTATTTTCAGTTGACTCATATCACTGCCTGGAAAAGTGTCCTGGGGTGGACCCTGGGGCTGAGGAGAAATCTGGAAAGGAAGGCTACAGAAGCCGTGGGGTGCCCACCTCTATACCAAGCACTCTCTGTACTCAGAGCCATGCACTGGGGACCATGGAACAAGGAGGAGAAGGTTTGCATGGGGGTGGTAGTCTCACTGGGGAGGAAGAACATACAAGGAGCCTCAGAAAGAAATATTTATGTGTCCAAATCAGCTCGTTGCCTTTAACAGCTCCCTCTCCACCCACAGGCAAAGCCACAGGCGCCCCATAAACTGACCCTTCCATCCAAGGCCTCCGAAACACCTCCTCCCTGCCCTCATCAACCCATGGGCACCATTCCTCAGCTTACCCAACACCTCCATGGTTGACCCTTCAGTACCCTGACTTGTTCCTCTGCTCTTGCCCACCATTAGAAGTTAACCCAGAAACATCTCTTGGGTTTTCTGGGCCAATGTCCAAGATTCTCCTTTGCCCCATTTCCCACAGGCAGATCTTGTGTCCACAGTGTCTCTGGACCCAAGCCAGGGTCTGATCCTAAACCTCTTGCCTGCCTGGAATGTGGATTCAGTCACAAGCTAACACAGGGGACAGTTCTATTATACAGGTGGCATATCAAGTACTGAGGAGACATCCCAGCTTTGGGGCTCCTTTTCAGCCTCCACCATGTAATACACTGCCTTTCCTCTTCCATTCATGAGCTCTGAAAATCTGGCTCTGCAAGACACCCAACTATCAAACCTACCCTCTCTTTCTTGTACAGCCCTGGAAATTTAAGTCAACATTTCCTCCTGATAAGGTTTACTTTTCTTCTGAATTGGGAGGGGTTTTTTTCTTTCCAGAAAGGTTGGGAGATTATTCTGAGGGCCAGACTTATTTCTTGGTGTCCCTTCAATCACACTTGCTCTGCCCCTGGAACACAAAGTGATGCTATTAGGGCAGAGTTAGGGAATCTACTTGGGAAAACTCTCGTACCCTCATGGCTGATTCTGGGGTGCTGTTTGCATAAAATCTCTGTAGGAAATTGGACACTGGAATAATAATGAAGGAAAAACGGCATTTAGTCAGAGAAATCATAGATGCCTAATCCTGCCTGTTTTCTTGCTTCATCCATTCACTCATTCATTCATTCATTCAAGGGGGTCCTGTTCCCTACAAAAAATCAGCAAGAAAAGACAAAGTTCTCAAGAAGCTCATAGCATGGTGAGGGGAAGGAAGCAATCAAGTGCACAAGTAAATGAACATGATACTTTCAGAGAGTAATGAGGCTGTGAAAACCATAATGGACTATAGAGTGAAAGGCAGAGGTAGAAAGATGAAAAGGGCAGGGTGGGGGGTTTCCACTTATAACCACAGAGTGCAGAACAAAGTGAACCAACACTTCTATCCAGAAGCCTTGGCCTCCGGGCCCAATGCAGAATCCTAGTGAGTTCATCTGAGCTCTGGGAAAAACCCCTTTCCCTAAACAGGGCTGGTCATTCCACTGAAAAAACTAAACCTTCTTATTGATGTTAGCATTTCAATGTGAAGAAAAAAGAGCCCAGGTGCCAGCTACAAAGGACAGAGGAAATAAATGAGAGAGGGGGTGTGGGCAGGAATGTCCACATCAACCCAGCATGCACACTTGGGAGCTGGTGGAGGGTGGGAGAGTGCCCTTCCCAACCAGCTCCAGGCCTGGACAGTGGGCCCACCCACAGCAGCTGTTGGGCACCTTTGTAAGATGAAGGAAACAACAGTCCCCCTAGAAGCCAACAGGCATGGATCCAATGGGAAAGTGCTGACATATAGTAAGCTCTGGAATTTGGGGCTGTTGTAAGGTCTTTAAGGTGTTCCAGTTTGCATACTCATTTAAGTCATTGTGGACTACACGGTCATACACTACATGGGGTGAGAGTTGGAGCAGAGCAGGTAGACACTTGGGAGGTATGAAAATGGATCCCTGGCTAGAGTCAAGGATGCGGCACTGGCCTCAGGTGAAGGAGGCTGAAAAGTTGTTGGGTTCATACCTCTGATGGTATTACACAAGTCTGTGCCCCTAATGAAAATCATTGTTTCTGAACAGGTTCCTTGAAGGAACTCTTCTTTTAAAACACCAACCTACATTCTAGAGAGAGCTCAATGAGGATACGGCTGTGATAAACACTTTAGAGATGGAGCAAAGAGATTTACAAGGAACTCACTGAAAAATAACAGGTAGCAAGTTTTTAGGAAGGGGGGAACACAGAATCAAAAGAAAAACAAGGAATGGTGGAAACAGAAGGGAGTAGGTTCCCAGAGGATCTATCATCAATATATGTTACAGTAATATTAATAATGAGAGCCTATGACATTTGTTTAGAATTTACTAGGTGCTATATTCTATGCTGGATTTAACAAGCATTAAATCATTCAATCCTCACATCAACCCTTAAAGAGAGATATTATGATCTTCATGATTCTTCTAGAAGAGAAAACTGACTTTTAAGATAATTTGAATAACTCTCCCAAGATCATACAGCTGCTAAACAGGACAGACATATCCAATCCCAGACTACCTACCTGGCTTTGGAGTTGCAGTAGGCAGTGGCCCACCCAGCAGGATTTGGTGACCATTTACATATGAATCACTGATGGCCTAACAAATTGAAGATTCTCAGGTCCTGCCAGTGATAGAGAATCAAATTGCGTATGGAGCCTGTAAATCTCACATTACAAAGCCTCCTTGAGTGATTTTTTTTTTAATGCATTTTGGCTTAAGAACCAGTCAGTTGAAGGTAGTGAGTAGACTGGTTAATTGGATCAGAGGGTCAGGTTAGTGTCTCTTAAGAATCAGCAAGGACATACAAAAAAATAAAATCTGCATCCCAGAATTGGTGAGGGACAAGGCTATCCTAGAATAGTTATGAAAAGGTTCCATTTACACAACACATCTGGATGTGACTTTCTTTCTGCCTTCTCCAGTGATTGGGCTTATGAGAGAGGGCTGCAGAAAGCACACTGCAAGTCAGGAGGAAGGTAGGAAAGGAAGTGTGCAGAGAGAGGTCAATGAATGAAGAAGACCACAGAATTCTCAGAACTAAGGTCCCAAACTCAAAGAAGTTTAGCTTCAGGGAGCAGGAAAGAAAGGAATCAAGGCCAGGCCAGGAACCCAGGAGGGCTGACTCCAAAGGTCAACCCTATTCCTGGTCCTGCTCTGTTCCTCTATGATGTAGAGCTAAATCAACCATTTGCAAGGATGGCATCCTCACTGGCGACATAAAGCTGCTTCACTTGGAAGAGAGGCCCAAATGTTTCCTGTGTTCCCGAGGACACAATCTGAGAAAAGCCAAGCTCCTGAAAGGGTCTATCTGATTTCTAGCATTTTCTTATTCCCAGGCTCTCGTGTAGAAGGGGTCTTGGCCCTAAAGCTGCCTCTGTGAGTCCTTTGTGCCACCGGCTTCATCAAAGAACCAATCCTTTACTCTGTGACCATAGTCTGAAGGCAGGATGTGTAACCAGGGGACAAGGAAGTGAGCTTTCATCCTCCTACGGAGGGGCTGAGTTTCCTCTCTTTGCTTTCCACTTGCCTTTCTGCTAGGCTTTGGATGGAATAGTGGGCCATTGTGGGGAAAGATCCACCACTGCCCACTCCCATAGGTCAAGGTCTGTTGGGCCCCAGCACACAGACACTTTGGGTAGGAGTCAACAGGCTCCCAGGCCATGACCTTTGAAAGCCCCTCCACAGGAGGTTCAAAGGCTGAACACAGCAGGGCAAGTTGCCACTCTGAAGGAGGAGGAAGACAACTGCAGGCCCTTACCCCTGCCCTTGGAGCACTGGGGTTCTCTTCTGACTCCCCAAGTTAGGAGGGAATATCCCAGTTTGAATGTCAGAGACTTTGTAGGCTTGGCCAAGGGCAAACTTTCATCCCTGACTTGGATGAAACTTGCCCCATTGCAGAGCTATTCCAACCAGAGCACTTGTGTTTCAAACTGACCCATGGACATACACCCCCAGGCAAACTCACACACTTGCCCTTGAGGGTTATACCCCATGACCAAGACCATCTACCCCAGGACATGCAGGGAGGACCAACACAGGCATAGAAGGGAGAGTGACTGCTTATCCACGGCATGAGTATGTGCAGGTCCCTCTTCAGAGACAAGCCTTGGTATGAGCACATAGCAGGACAACCGGCCCGAGGAGGCTCCCAGATGGCTCCACTCCAGCTATGATGCACCAACTGAGGAATATGCTGTGAGCTCTCCATCTGAAATGCCAACACACTGCAGCCCATAACCAGACTCAAATATTCCTCTATTTGGGCTCAATTCTCTAGTGCATCCTCAAGTGGCCAACAGACTCTTTTCAGAGGCAGCCTCCTCACTGTACAAAGTGTTTTATGTCTCCCCTAAGAGGTTGAGACAGTCCTTAAAAATTAGTGTGGGGGTGCAGTGAGAGAGAGAGAGAAGTAGGAAGGGAAGGAAGGAAGGAGGAAGGGAGGAAGGGGCAGGCAAAGAGAATGGCAGAGATAGAGATTAAGGGAGAGAGAGAGAAGGTTCAAGGGAAGGACGCAAAGAGCAAAACAGAACTGCAAACACAGGCAGAAAGATGGTCACTCTCCACACTGACCTTCCCAGAAGTGGCCCACACTCCGTCAAACCCAGCACACAGATCAACCTAATCCCCCACCCCCATCCCCGCATTTCCAAGGCAAGCAGCCCAGGCGGTCACCAGAGAAACAAGGCTGTCCACAGCGGAGTTAATCCTCTTCGCACAGCACACCTGCAACTTTTCCACAGCATGTGCTGTTTGGTTTTGCTCCCTCATCCCCCCCTCAAGGAACACTTGAATTAATAAAAACTTACGGCAACGGCAGCAATATGTGGGAGGGAACTACTCAGACAAAGGTTGGACCTATGCCTTTTGGTGGTATCTTCCCTAAGGGAGCAGGGACAGCAACATCATGCAGCAGCTCCACCAGTTCAGCAGTGGCCTGGACCTGTGTAAGATAACGGCAGGGGACAGAGCATGCCTGGGGATTCTGAGTCTGGAACATCTGCAGGACCAACCTTCAGAGTGATGGAACTGTGAGGATGGCCAGGAGGAACACTGCTTCTTG
The DNA here is from genome assembly GCA_029593785.1 of Cabassous unicinctus. Lineage (NCBI taxonomy): Eukaryota > Metazoa > Chordata > Mammalia > Cingulata > Chlamyphoridae > Cabassous > Cabassous unicinctus. The sequence continues at coordinate 37,782 of JAQZBX010009908.1, forward strand.
GCAAAAGTGATACATTTGAATAAAAAGCAGGAAAGGAGGCCCTCAGGGAAACTGTGGGGGATGTGGGCACTGGGTAGAGTTGGTGTGGGAGCAATGAGATTGGAAACCCAGAAGGAAAGCAAAAGTTTCCATCAGCAAGGATGGGGAGGAAAACAGCATGGAAAAATACAAGCCTGGTAATAACTAGCTTATGAGCTTTGCCATGGCTATTAGGAGCAGAAATATTCCCTGCAGAGGAGGAAAGTGTCAGAGATAAGAGTATAGAACTGACATGTCTACCTATGAATGTCTGAAGATGGCTGAGTTACCTGTACAGCTAAACTCCTTCCTTCTACACCTATATTCTATCAACTACCAGTCACTACAGGTATTAGGAATAATGAATAAGATAGATATGAACGCTCCCTTCCCTTTCTTTCTCTCTTTCTTTTTTTTTTTTGACAAGTGAGAAGGATTTATTGAAACACATATTCATTGTAGGGGGAGGAAAACAAAAAAGCAAGTTACAACCAGGATCCAAAGTTATGTCTTCCATTACAATATCAATCCATGTGCAATAAACCTTTTTAAAAATCTCCTCCATACAGTTCATACATAGAGGAGAAACCACCACAGCTTGTCCTCAATCCAGTGGCCTTATAGGAATGTAAACTAGAAGCTGATGCAAGTGAAAGGGATTTCCTCTATGGTATACACTTCTTTCATAAACAACTTTACATAGATAAACTTGTAAGATTAACAAGGACAGTTTGGATGAGGGAGTATCAAAAAGGGTCAAATGGTCAAATAAACAGTGTGATAAGGCCTAAGATAAATGTAAAGAAAAGTACCCCAGACATGGGAGTTTGAGATGATGGTGGGAAGTGAAGGCTTCCCATAGGAAGAGAGATGTATCTAAGTCCTAAAAGATGAGTTGGGTTTAAGGGGGTTAGGGGGTTGGGGGATAGGAAGAGAGTGTCCCAGGTAGAGAGGGAATAAAGACAGTCAAAGGCTCTAAGGTTGGGGAGAACACAATATGTTGATGGAACTGAAATAAGTTCAACAAAGGGGAGAAGAGTTTATGAGGTGGTGGCAATGGTGGGAGGTGAACACAGGACAGGTTTAAAGGGCCTTGTCAGCCATCCTGAGGTGTCTGGACCTGGTCCAGAGAGAAGGACTCTACTCTTCTAGCTTCCCTGTGGCAATGGGGGTTGGGAGAGTTCCAACTGGGCTGTATGATTGGCCTTGTAGGGGAGCTTACAAAGCTAGAGGGAAGGTGGAATTCCCTAAAATCCTGGTCTCCTCTAGTCTTTCCACATCGGCTCTCAAGAGATAGAAACTTCAGGCCAAAGGAAAATTGGCCAATTGCCTAGAGGGCTGTGAGATCACTGGCATGTTTCCCCCATTTTATTTGTGCTAGTATTGTGGGAAAAGGATAGGGCTTATGCCGGAGAGGAAGAACTGACCCCTGAAAACTCCATTTGGAAGCTGTAATGCAATAATGTGGCTACGGGACAGGCATGGCCTGAAGAAGTATTTTATCAACTGACCGACTGGAGCGGCAGCTATGGACAGCCAGGCAGACTCTTTTCGAACTCTGTTCAGTCTCATTTTTGGAGTAACAAAAGGGGGCAATGTTTAGATTTGTTTATGCCTTGATAGTAGATGTCTTGATCCCTTCTCTCTCAGTCCCTCTACTGCTCACATCCAGGCTTCATAGACTTAGTAGAAAAACACGGAGGTGAGTAAAGGTCAGCTTAAAAGCATGCACCTCACCATTAACACACCATGGGCCAAGCGTGAGACTCTCTAGCTCAAAATCTGGGGCCCAGGATAGCTGAAACCCAGTTTTGTCCTTCCTATCTATGTGACCCTGGGTCATTTACTCCATATCTCTAAGCGACTCATCTGTGAATTATGATTGTACTGCTTCAAAGGGGTACAGCGAGGGTTAAATTTGATTATGCAGGGGAGGTACTCAGCATGGTGCCCAGCACAGTCAGCACTGAATAAATGACAGTTGATATGAATTGTAATAATACTGCAACAATTTCTATTATTAGTACTAAGTGCGGTATTAAAATCTTCAAGTCTTCCTAAGGCTGGGGAGACCCACATTTACTAATAAATAAATGCTTGGCTGCACAGGCAAACACTGGTGTGAACCACCACACGTTTTGCCTACACAATGCCAAGAGGACTCACAAAGCCACTGTAAAACCACACACCAGTCACATCAGCAATCAGCTCCATGGGGAAGGGAGAGGGTTCCAAAGACTGAGTTAAGTTTTCACTTTCTAAATGGAGATGGTGGAATTAGGGTATGATGTGTGATAGAGCTGTGTGAAGTGGTAAAACATGGAATATGTCTTTTCACAATTCCTAGGCAACCACACACTGTAATGGATGGCAGAATGAAATAGAGCCACATAGGAGTCGGGGGAGTTGTCTTCCCAAATGTGTCAACATAAAGTACTTTCCACACATTTCAGCACCCGGTGAGCTCTTTATGCTGCTGGGAATCCCACAAATTATGTGTATCATGAGACAAGAGTAAAGATTGGACTGTTAAAGGTTTTTGCTTCCTGAGTGTTTATAATGTGATACAAATTGGAGCTGCTGATAAATTAAAATGATAAAGGGGTCCACCTAAGAACTAAGGGGGAACATCACAGAGACAAAGCTGCCCAAGATGCCACAAGAGGGAAGGGGATTTTCATGCAATCCAGGGTTTAATGCATCCAGCCACCTACAGTTTTCATGCATAACTTTACCAAATTGGGATTATGTCATGCATAGTATTTTGTGTCTTGCCTTTTCTATTTAAAAATACATTTTGCAAAGCCTTACATATCAATAAACGCACAACTATCTCCTTATTTTAGAGCCACATAGGTTTTTATTGTAGGGTACAAATACCTTTTGCTAAATGAACATCATTACCTACTGTTTCAGTCAGGATGAGACTAATTATGCAGAAGTAATGAACTCCAAAACCCTAGTGGCCTATAATAGCCAAGGGCAGGCTCCTATCAAAGTTTTTGACATTTTGCCAACCTGCCCTCCAGAGAGATTATAACAATACACAATCCCAATGATGAGGTAGGAAAATTGTCCATTTCCCCTCCAATCCTATGCTTTAGGAAAGAGTCACACAAGGGTGGGTCAATAAAAAGCATGACTTGGCAGAGTCATTTGCCAAGATGCTCCCTGCTTCTTACCCTCAGCCTTCTGTCCTATCTTCTTCCCACCCAAAGAATCCCAGACATGTTTAAAGAAAGCCTCTATGCAGCAACCAGCCTGCTTATTAATTGTATTGTACAATGTTGGTTCCAAATCTTTCGGTTCAAGAAAGACAATTCCCAGGACTGGTATCCTAGCAGATTGCAAAGTCTCCAACTCCATCTTTCCTACTATGCAATATGTGCCTCTTCTAGCCAGCAAAACATTTATTTTCATAATTTTGTCATTAGCTCTGTCCCAAACTATAAGTGGTGAAGATGTAGAGGAAGAAGAGGGAGGAACAGATGACAAAGACAACATTCTTCAGAAATAAACTCCTTTTCATTCTGAAATTTTAATCATCACTGATGACTTTCATCTCCAAGTAAACTGCCTCAGTTCCAAGAAGAGTGACTCTCAGCCTCATTTGGCCTGCATATGACCAGGAGATGAGACAAAATGAAGTCCCTAGGCTACTGATGAGCCATAAGAAAATAATTTCAGCATCAGATAACATCAATCCACACAAGCAGTTGGAACGTCCCCCTGACAGTGACATTCTTTGGAACCAGAGAGACACGGTCTCGTGTTGCCCGATGGTTGTGTAACTAATGGTCTTCCACTGTGTTTCTTCCACCCATTGCCAAAACCTTTCTGATTGGGACTGGTGGGAAGCCTACTACCTATGACCTGTCTCTACCCTTGTTCATGGTGACCTTCACCATCCCCTTCAGTCACAGTGCATGGGCTTGAACCTTGATTTACCAGAGGCCCAGGAACAGACTCAGGAAAAACAGGATTCCAGTGGAAAAGTTTTGGTAATGGATGGTGGTAATGGTAGCGCAAAACTGTAAAAACAAACAACCTTCCCCCCCACCCCCGAAACCAGGGTTCCAACCCCAGCTGCCCTGCTTCCTAATGTAGTAAACTCAGGTGAGTTATACTTTCTGAATCACACTCTGTAAAGCAAGGATGATAGCACCTCTCCTGTTTAGGTTGTTATGTAGATAAAATGAGCTTATGGCTATAAAGCTCACATAGTACCTAACACAAAGCAAAGCACTGAGTAATTGGTAATTATTGCCACGTCTTACTTTCTATGCCCACTACCTCTACTCTAAGCCTGGCCTCATTACTTAAACCCAAAACTAGTGTAATACATTCCTACTGGCTTCCCCTGCCTCCATTCTCACTCCGGCTAACAAAGTACACATGCACTGGAGAGATCTGTCATTCAGTTTTATTCTGTAAGTCCATCTAGCCTACTGGTGAAAGTTCTGGCATCTGACAGACCTGGCTTGGAGTCTTGGACCTCCCCCCGCCCCCAGTTATTTTCTTTTTGGGGAACTTACTTAAACTTATCAGCCAATCAGATTCCTCACCTACAAAATAGGAAAAATAAGAACTATCTCATTAGAAAATGGTTCTAAACTCTGAGTTTACATAAAATCTATCTGGGACTCTTGTTTGAATGAAGATTCTCACACCACTCCACATTCAGAAAGATAGGGCCTAGATAACCATATCTGTAACCAACCCTCCATGTAGCACTTATATTTTGAGACATCCACTTTGAAAATAGACACTTGCTGTCAAAAGCTTTGCCCAGAAAGTACATAGTAGTTGCTTTTACTATTTATTATAGCACTCAACAGATCTTTGGACTAATCAGAAAATGTTTTGAACCCCCCCTATCTGCTAGGCACTGACCCAGAAAACTGCAGAACCACCTTTGAGCCCAGGAGGACGGAGAAACATTAAACAAGTCTTCTAAGTATTATGATAAAAGAAATGCAGGACACTCTAATCATTAGGAAAATGGTTCAGACATTATTTCCCCCCAAAAGCCCCATTATGCCTCCAGATCTTCTAATACCCACTACCCAAACCAAGCAGGCAGTGGTATGCTGGAGCTGGCTGATAACCAACTAGAGAGAGCCAGCTGTTAAATTTTAAAGAATTTTACTATCCATGTGATTTAAACCACCAAAATCCACAAATACCACACATCAGGGCTCTCCCCCTGAACTGGATTAAATGGTAACCTCCCAAAACTCATAACCACCCAGAACCACAGAATGTGACCTAATTTAGAAATAGGGTCTTGGCAGATGTAATTAGTTAATGTAAGTTCATACTGGATTAAGATGGACCCTAAATCCAGTACGACTGGTGTCCTTGTAAGAAGAGGAGAGAACACATACAGAGAAAAGATGGCCACGTGAAGATGGAGGCAGAAATCTCCATCAAAATATGCCAAGGGTTGCTGGCAATCACCAGCAGTCAGGAAGAGGCGAATGTACTCTTCCCTAGAGCTTTTTGAAGGAGACTGGCCCCATTGACACCTGGATTTCAGACTTCTGCCCCCAGAAACGTGAGAGAATAAATTTCTGTTGTTTTGAACTACCCAGTTTAAACATAGAATAATATGTTATGGCATCCCTGAGAAATATGCAAGTGCCTCCCCCTCACCCCCACCCCTGCAAGCCAAGAGCCAGTTGTTAAACAACTACTAGCATGCTACTGCACACAGGTCACCGCACCACCCCTCCCCTGTTCTTTGCAGTCTTTCCATGGTACTTGTACTGCTTTGACCCCTGCCCCTACTCCAAACCCAACTGACAGCCTCGGAACCACCCAGATGAAATCTCATGCCATGTTTAGACTTTTTTTTCTTGGGAGAATGGTTGAATGCCTGGTCACCAATTCCGCTGGCAAAGACATGCATCTTCATAATGAATTCCACCTGCTGGGCACATCCTATGCCTATTGGTGGACAAAGGAAGGAAATGTCCCCTTAGGAAACAATGACATATGATGGAATTTTTTTTTGTCATCTCTCTAAAAGGTTGCCCACCCCCACCTCCTTGTTCCTTTGGGTCACGGTGGCAGAACAGGCTATTTCTAAAAGTTCTTCGGACAGGGGCAGAGATATTTAACTGACGTCACCAGCCAGGTATCTCCCTGCGCCTCGGGAGGGAGAAGCGGGCCAGACCGCTAGGCCCCTGCTGGAGGGTCTCCTAAACAAATCCCCGCTTGGCCTCACGATGGGAAATTCTTGTCTCTTGTAGGGAACATTCTCTCCTTCCCAGATTCCCTCTGATAGAGACTGAAGGAGAAATGCCAGGCCATAGAATTTAAACAGAAGGGCCTTCGACAATTTATCTCACACTTCAGCAACTTTGCAGTTTATATTTGTAAACCTCACTTATTTACTTGCCCTGTTTTTGTTAAAGTAAACTCATTTGGAGCCACCACATAAAAGGGTTTTGTTTACATGGCCTCTGCTTTCAGTTTAGATTCCTGGTTTAGTCTGTTAAAATGAGTCCAGTTTTATTCTCCCAAAGAATAAGAAAACTCTAAATAAAGTTCTGAGCTTTCCAGACATGGATAACAGGCCCAAGAGTTTGTACAAAAGGCTCAGTGTGGTAAGAGAAGGGTGGGGAGGCCGAGAAGGAATTTGTGAGTGACCCAGGCCTGGAGTTGTTTGCAGATCAGGTTTGCCCCTGGTTCTGGAGTCTGGAGTTCAGGGCTTGCCAAAGCCTTCTCGCCTTGTGAAGCCATGATTAGGCTCCCTCAGGACAGAGCTGGGGCTTGTGACTCATGTTGGTTCAGTGGGACTCAAAGAAGGGATCCCAAGTCTTACTTTAGGCCTACCATCCCTCAGAGACCACACCACACACCAGTGAGACCCCTTCCATCCACTCATCAGACAGTAGCCAGCCTTCTCACCTACGAAAGGCTGAAAGAAGCCAATTAGCATGTCATTTGCCCACACATTGCTCAATGGGGGTATATGTGCATGTGCGTGTGTGTGTGTAGGGGGTTTTCTGAAGCAGTGGGGTCAGAAATCACTGACATGGGAATTGCCCATTGACATGAGCAGACAACGGAAGTGATGCTCATTCATTTTTCTCTTCTCCCTCTGCATTCAATTGTCTGGGTGGTGAGAAGGCAAGCCACAACCTAGTGAAAGAGTTAAACAGAAGTAGAGCGTCAAGAACCATCAGAACTGGGAAGGGGGTGTGGCTCAGTGGATAGAGCCCCCGTTTACCATATGGGAGGCCCGGGTTCGCGTCCCGAGGCCTCCTTGTGAGGGCACGCCGGCCTGAGCCGTGCGGTGGGCTGATGCAGCAACCTCACAGCAGGAAGCGGGTGTGGCGCAATGGAGAGAGCACCCATTTACCATATGAGAGGCCCCGGGTTCGCTTCCCGGTGCC
>JAQZBX010009909.1:0-45206 GCA_029593785.1 Cabassous unicinctus
ACTCTAGTTTCTTGTTGAATGTGCAAATATACCAAATTAAGCATAACAATAGGTCCTCATTGTGGACATTATAATTCAAGATTTTCACTAGTATGCCATGTCCATCAGGCTAAGATTTTACAGGAGTCATGACCATTATTTCAGAACAAGAAACCAGATGGTGTACTAGATTGCAGTGCACTATTAGAGTTCTTAAATGGATTGGCACTCTACCTAAGTTTTTAGGTAGCTTTAAAAAAAGTAAAAAATAAAGAATTGAGAGGAAACCAGTCGATAGAATCTTTCATATTGGGTATTTACCCAAAGGGGGCTTAGTTAGAGAACTTCTACAAACATTCATTATGTTTCTCTTTTCAAATTATTGTTGTTGTCAGGCATTCAGTTCATAGGATCTTAAATGATGTGGCAAACAATCCACGATATTTTTTCATGCATCAGATGACTATACATCAAAAGCATATAGAATGCTTTGAAAAACACACAATGGAATCCCTTAAGAATGCCACCAATAGGGTTTATTCACATAAATACCCAATAATTTGTCTATCCAGTGTGTGGTCATCCCACCAACCCCAATAAAATGGAAAAACAATTAGAAAATTGGTAAAGGGAAGAAACATATATTATGTAGCAATTGCCTTGAAGATAATAGTATTAGCTATTTATATTTCATCATAATATGTTATAATCTGCTGAAACAGAAAAAAAAAAGTATAAACTTTGAGTGACACTAGGACTCAAATCTCCTACTAGATGTAAATTAAAATTATTTCCTAACCAGGAACATTAGGTCTCCTTTTAATCAAATCTGAATGAGCCTCTGGATTCATTCCATTTTATGCAAAGCTGTAGTTAATTAGAGTGATCACCCTGATCATCAATTCTTTAGCAGTCAGACATCTCTGCATTTTCCCCATTGGCTAACTATTCAGTAAGTCTCTTCATTGTCAGTAGTCTCTTGTTTAGTAGTTTTCAAAATTTATTAATTGTTCCTGTATATTTAGGTTACTTTTGCATTTTCTTAACTGAAAAACTCCTGTGCCTTTTCCTCACTCTTAAAATAACATTTAATGCATTTTTAATGCATCAAAGAACAAAACTTGTTTGCAAATTCACATTTCTTAAATAACTTATGATTTATATGAACTACTTATTTCTCATTTTGCTAGTTATATCAAATTTCCTTAGATTATTGCTTTTGGGCAAGTGTCCAAGGTGTTGTGTATTAATCATTCCAGAGTGTATGCCAGTTTAAAAAACAGAAAATGTTTGAGGAAACTGTCTCATCTATCAGAGAGGGGATATTTTTGACAATGTATTCAGTCTACAAGTTGACATGGAGTTTTATGTTATAGAGTTATATAAATTGAAGTAAATTTAAGAATATACAGACATTAAAATTTTGATCATTTAGAAGTTTGTCATTTAATAATTGGAAGACATGAACATTTATTCAAAAAAATATATGAAAATAACATATAAATGAAGACAACCATAAACAAAATAGATCTGCAGCAAGGAGCAATGTTTATCTCTTAAAAATATTCCATTCAGAATAGAGTTGTTGAAATAATAATGAAATAAGCCAAGGCAAAGAAGAGTACTCTCAAATATAGTAAGAAAATATTCTTTTATGCAATTAAGGGGGCAAAACACAGAGTTTTCTTAGTTCTGTCTTTTAGCATTTCCTATATAAATATATATTCATTTGATTTATACATACCTTAGATAATATTTTTGGATTTCCTTTATTCACCACCAAATGCATAAACTCCTTGAATTTAGTACCATAATATTTATGTATTTATTTCACATTTCATTGTATAAGTCAGGAAATTCAATTTCATATTTAATTTGTTAGGGTATTTCTGTGAAATTATAGATATTGCAAAGTACGTGATAACACAAAAGCATATCTAATCTCATATGATTATTAACAAATCTGTTTAATTATACCAACTCATTATATATGAGATTATTTAAAATCTTCACTCATTTTATAGAGGATAAATAGAAAGGGTAATGTAAAATATAAAATAATTCATAAGAATGATTCATCAGGTCTCAATAGATAGAGACTGGATTGTTTAGAAGTTCTAGGGAAAAATATAAAATTGAATACATACAAATATAGATGGTTGTCTCCATTACCATGTCTCCAGATCCAAGCTTATTATTCTAAACTAAAATTTGAATGCTTGCTATGCAGGAAAGTATTTATAAAATTATAAGTTTTAAGTATCTTCATTTATACAAGTGATTTACTAGTGAAGAATTAGTCTTGTGGTGTTTGAAGTTGTATGTACTCCAGAAAAATATGTTATTAAATCTTCTGCTTTCCTGTGGGTATAAAACCATTGTAAGTAGAATATTTTGATGAAGTTATTTGAGTTAAGTCTTGACCCAACTCAATCAGAATAGTTCTTAATCCTATTATTGGAGTTCTTTACAAGAGAATGAAAGTCAGACAGAGGGAGGGAAACCCACAGAAGCAGAAGCTGAAATCAATGAAACCTGGAAGAGGAGGGTGATACCAGCAGATGCCACCATCTGCCTTGTCATATGATTAAGAGCCAGGATTACTGGTTACCCAGTCATAGAACTCTATGGGAGGAAAGCATAGCCATGTTGATGCCTTGGTTTGGGCAATGTCTTGGACTCAAAATCATGAACAATAAGCGTCCTTGTTTAAGCTGAACCCATATATGGTATTTGCTTTTAGCACTTTAGGAAACTAAAATGAAGGTTTTACCAGGTGTGGGGTGCTGCTGTTGAAAATACCAAAAATGTGGAAATGGTTTTGCAGTTGGGTATTGGATAGAAGCTGGAAGAATTGTGAACTTCTTGATAGATAAAGCCTAGAATTCATTGAGGAGTCTTTTCATAGAAATATGGATGCTAACAGTACTTCTGATGAGGCCTTAGAAGAAAATGATTAATGTATTATTGGAAACAGTAAGAAAGACAATCCTTGTTTTAAAGTCTCAGAGAACCTGACAAAATTCACTTCTGATATTGGATGGAAACCCAGAATTGAGAAAGATGAAATTGGATAGTTAGTCGAGGAGATTTCCAAAATAATTTGGGGAGTGCTACCTGTTTTATCCTTTAGAGTTTCTCTGAGAGAAAGATCCCCACCAGAAAGCTCCTGGAAAAACCCAGGAGAATTTTCCTTGATTGTCTGGGATCAAGGAAAAGCCCCAGATGTTCTCAAGGGGCCTTATCATTGGGGCTCCTGCGTGAATTGATGGGTGGGGTAATCAATCAAAACACCAATTAAATGGGACCCCTCCCACAAACATTAGCATGTAGGAGGAAAATTAATAGTTTAAAAAGCAAACACAGAAGCTAAATCATCGCTTTGTTTTTTTCTCTTTCTCTGCCTGGACCAGCCCACAAGTATATCTGGGAACCTGTAATCTTTCATTTTCTCCTGTTCTCTCATTTCCTTAATAAACTACTGGCCTAACTAAACTGGCATGTTCTTAACATAGCCAAGAAACTAGAGGAAATCTGGCTACATATATTGGTGCACCAGCCAGGAGAATCAGGGAGTGGTAAGTCTAAACTATGAATTACAGCCTGTTTAATGCCCTCTTTTGGTTATCCACTTTCAATGGATTCCCCTACAGGACAGCATAGGAATAATCCCCATTTCAGGGTTGGGGGTAGGGCATGGGACCTTTCTCTGTCTGATCCATGTACCCAGGCTTGTTAGACTTGACCCCAGCTGGGAGGGCAGGGACACAGGGCAGGGGCTCAGAGTAGGGACCTGCCAAGAAAGGGGTTCCTAGGGCAAGCTCTATGTTCAGCAGAGCCACTTCTTACAGCCTGGATGGGGCATGTGTAACATAAATCCCCTGGCTTTTTTAGCAGCTACCCCAGGTCCCAGAGTTGGCTGCCACTGCCTTGTCCTGCCTCCCCTCTCCTGATGCCGGCAGCTTTTGGGGCTTGCACATGTCTGTACATTTTCCAGACTGCCATCCTATGGACCTCATCAGGCTTCCTGGTCTAGAACTGGGTAAGAAAGTGATGGCACCCATGGTGGGTGCCATGGCTCTGCTGCATTCAAAGGGCCAGAGACCATGTGGCCACATCTCCTTAAAGAAATGAAGAGATGCACCTCAAACTTCCCTTAACTTCCATTGAGAAACAGATCTCAGTTTTAAACTCAGTTGTTCCTAATAAGGGTTGTGAATGGGGATCACAATCTGGCCATTTACTAAGTCTCTCACCTGGAAAATAAGAAACTTCCTTATATGCCATCAATTAAAATTAAAAAGATCTTAGAAAATGCTAAGGGTCTAAAATTCTCTCTTCTGTTTTAATCTGGCTTAACTTTGGATTTAACTTTTAAATCTGTTTAACGTTGTCAGTCTGCTTGTGCCTAGGAAATCAGATTTTGCATTTACATGTTACAAATTAGGTAATGGTGGAAGGTAACCTAAAAATGAATCTTTAAATGTCAATACTGTCTTGCAATTGTATATGATGTATAAATCACAAGTGGAATTGTTCCAACTGCTAAAAAAGCAGAAAAACATAACAAAGTTGTTACTAATAAAATTCTTGTGGCTTAGTTAATAAAAGAACCCGTTTTTCTAAAGTAAAAATTTACTAGAAACTGTAACTAAAAGTTAAGATCATTATATAGATGACTTTATAGTATAAAACAGCAGAAGGATAATACCTGAAATTGCTGTGCTAGCTATTGTGATGATAATTATAAGCTGAGTTTACCTTTGTTTATGGACAGTTCAGAGCCAGCTTCAGTTTTGTGATGGCAACTACTCTATTCTCCAGGCTGTAGCCTGGCAACTTCTACCCCATTTGGCTCAGGGGAAGGCAAATTAGAGACACCCCTGTCTCCTGTCCTTCCACATGTGCCAAAATCCCTGCTGTCTCTCCTGGTTCCATGTGTGGACTAAATTACTGCCTGGTGGAATTCTCAACCCTTGGGGTTGAGCGTCCACTCTTACAGTCCAGCAGCCACCAGAGTCCTGTTATCTCTGAGGACTTGGAAGTAGGGAAGGCCTCCCACCTCTAGTGGTGGAGTTCCTAAAGAACTCAGAGAAAATAGTTTTCCTGAGGCTTCAATGACCTCAGTGAGCATATACTGGAATTAGAACTTCTCTTCCAAGGTCTGTCAAAGTCAAAATGGGAAATAAGCAAAGCTCTGAAGTAAAGGAAAATCTTGCAAATTGTACTTTAAATAATTGAAGACATTTTAGTTATAAGCTAATAATTACAGAAAAATATTCTTGTGCAAAACTGCATGATAACAATGCAAAATAGATTAAATAAAAATCAAAGATTTTTTAAATGTTATCTTACAGTTAAACTTATTTTGTAAGAGAATGAAAATTATAAGAAAGAGTGAGTTGTGTTTTTGTGTCTAACTCCATTTGTGTCTGCCTATTTGTTCAGTGTATATATTCATACATCAGGACAGTAATAACAAATTAAACAATTATAATTATTCCAGAACCATAGCAAAAAGTGACTTCATATCAAGAGAACCTGTCAGAGGCCACCACAATCTTCATATTAAAATGGTGCTAAGGAAAGATAATCTTGATTCCATTGAGAATCTTAGATTTTCACAAAATGGAGAAGGTAATATTTCTTGTACTGCTAAAGTAAAATAACTGTTAATTAACATCATCATGGTAAAGGTGTAGAAATAAAATGCAAAGTACTAAAAATTTAAGTTCATTTGATATGTTATACATTGTAATGGAAGTATTTAGAAAGTGCATGAAAATTAAAAGAGACTGACTTTTGTATCATCAAACCCTCTTGTGCATTCAAACCAGGCCTTCAATACACTACATTTTGCCTTTCTATTTTAGCTATTGGCTAGGTTGGTCACTGACCCATAAAACAATAAAAGTATCTACTACATCTCTGGTTATGCTCCTGAAGAGGATGGAAAGTATGTTGCATTTTCAGACTCCTGCAGCAGCCGGTGACAGGTGGATATGGCCAGATGTACAATGTACATTGCCTAAAGATTGGCTCTTTTTCATTGTGTCAAAGGGTACTATGTCCCAGGCCAGTGAAACAGTGGAGCCTTACCTTCCTAGATTCTTTCTTGGATCAACTGTGTTGCAGCATGCTGTCTATGTGAAGGGCATAGCAAGCGAAGCAATGATTACCAGAGTGATCTAAGCAGAACTTAAACACAATTGGCATTATGGGCTGCTCCCATGGAGAGATAACATGTATAGTATTACAAAACTGGAGCATAAATCTATTAACTGCAGCCCAAAGAGGAACTTCTGCATTAATTGGTATTAAATACTGTGCTTATATCTATTCTATTCTAGATAAATGCCTGTTGATTATGGTGATATATATTTTTTTCTATTTCAGATGATATGTAGAGGGTAATGAACATGTTAAAAGTCTTGGTAAACTTAATTCATTTTCCAAGTAGTTAATGAACATTCCTATAAGATAAAAGGAATGACTTCCTTCAGTACTGTTTAGCTTGCCATACGCTTTTCTTGTTTCCTATAATGTCTTTGTCAGTTTATGTCTTGGACAGTGCCTCTTCATACCTCTCTTAGCTGTCCCAAGCATAACCACCACCATGGAAAACTGGGGTTGGAAATTTATACCAACCCTTGTCTATTGCAATCTCTCCCTAGAGCTAAAGCATAAAAGAAACTAGCCTTTCCTTAGAAGCTCAAAGACAGAAAATGGACTTTCTTATTGCAAAATTACAGGGCACTTAACATGTTAACAGCAGCCCAGGGAGGAACAAATCTCTTCCTTAAAGAGGGGTGCTGTCTCTGTGTAAATCACTCTGAAATAGTCCTAAACAACATTTGAAACCTGCAAGATAAAGCCCACCATCTTTGGGAAGATGCAGCCTTTATAAGCACCTACTCTTGTAGTCCAATATCCTTTTAGTGGGACCACATATCTTCAAAATTCTAATTAAGTTAATTTCTTTCATAATCAAAACCTTTTTACCCATATGGGGTAGTTACAGTTTCCCAGGTATACTTGCAGGCTGGTCCAGCCCCACCATGGTGCCAGATTTGTCTTCCCCCAACTGCAATAGAGTAGCAAGAGGGTTTTACAACTTGTCAGGTAGGGACTACTGTCCCAACTAGCAGGAATAAATTACAGAAGAATGACCCTCATCTTTCAGTATCCCCTTAAGAATAAGGGTATAAACACTCTGAAGGGGAGTTGAAGAAGGCTAGTTAAAGGAATAAGAAGATGAATCTGGGACCTGGCAAAAAAATGTGGCCATGAAACACATGGCCATGGAATTCCACCTGGAAATCCTGAGAGAAAAATTCCCACCAGAAAGCTGCTGGAAGAACCTACAATAAGTTTCCCTGATCCCCTAGGATCAAGTGAAAAGTCCTGGATATTATCAAGGGGCATTGTCATTGGGACCCCTGTGAGAAATGACTTACAGGGTTATCAATCAAAAGAGCAAACAAGTGGGACCCCTCCTCCAAACATTAGCAAGTGGGAGGAATAATTAATGGTTTAAAAAAGCAAGCACAGAGGTTAAATCACACCCTTCCCCTCTTTTTTTCTCCTTCTCTGCCTGGAGCAGCCTGCAAGTATACATGGGAACCTGTAATCTGTTATTTTCTTCTCTTCTCTCATTTTCTTAATAAGCCTCTCTTCTAACTATACTGGTATGTTCTTAAACATAGCCAAGAATGTAGAGGAAATCTGGCAACAACAGGACCATGAAAATTGAGATCTGAACTGAGGACATCTTCTCAGACCAAGAGAGTAGGCCCACTCATGTGTGAGGAATGTGTGTGAAATGTGTGGCATTTGGAAAGGATGGTCATTCCACCCCATTGTTCAGGAAGAATGCTATCACCAAAGTGTTCTCAGAGGGTGAAGCCTGTGCCCTGGGGATTGCAGAAAGTCTGGCTGCTACCTAATGCTTGATGAGTGTGGAGCATGTGAACAAGGGATTTTAGAGTTTTTGACCACCATCCAGAAGCTTTGAGAGGATGAAGCCTTCACGCAGTGATCAGGGAAATCATGGCTGCTGTACAAGTACTTGGAAGGGGTGGGGCTGCCACTTCATCAGGCTCAGAGGACAAAACGTTTTTTCATAAATGACTTTCAGACATTGAAATCTAATGGAGTATGCCCTGCATGGTTTCAGAAATTTTTGGCACCTGTGACCCTAGTTGTCCTTTCAATCTATCCCTATGGGAATGGAAATTTTTATGTAATGCCTGTCCCTTCTTTGCATATTGGAAGCATATAACATGTTCCCTAGGTTTTCTGGGTCCACAGACAGGGAAAAATTATGCCCCAAGGCAGACCAAATGTATAACCAATTTTTATATTAAGCATTTTTACTGCAATGACTTAAGGATTTTGGGATATTCTAATGTAATTAATGTATTTTGCAAATGGAAAGAACTTTTCTTTTTTGAAATCCAGAGGTTGGAGTGTGGTGGTTTGAAGATGTGTGTAGTCCAGAAAAACATGTCCTTAAATCTAATCCATTCCTGTGTTTATAATCTAATTGTAAATATTTTCTTTTTGTAAGGTTACTTCAGTTTAGGTGTTACTCACATAAATCAGGGTGGGTTTTAATCCCATTACTAGAATAGTTTCTTAGCAAAAGAAATTCAGACAGAGACAGAGAAAGCTGTACAAGCAAAAAGCTGAAATCAATGAAACCTGAAAGAGAAGGGAGAGATAAGCAGACACTGCAATTTCCCTTGTTGTATGACACAGGGACCAGGATCACAGCCAGCCAGCCCCAGAATGCCAGTCTTTGGGAAGAGAGCACAGTGTTGATGATGCCTTGATTTGTACATTTTCCCAGCCTCAAAAGCTTGGGAGAATACCTTCCAAGAGTTTAAGCCATACCATTTCATGGTATTTGTTTTAAGCAGCCTAGGAAATAAAAAGAAGTCTCTAAAAGATTAAATAAACTTTTAAAATTCAAGGTTATGCATTTATGCCTTTGTCTCAACCTTATAATGACTTATTAAAAGGTCCAAAACTTCTTTTGCAATTCCACATTTGCCCTTATTGGTTCAACTAAACTTGATCATAATTCTGATATTTCATGGTGCTTACCATGTCATTCATTACCCTAAATAATCTATCCTTAATAATTTTTTATATTACAGTGGATTATTATAAGAGACTTAAAACATCCTCTATTTATCCATTCCATTTTAAGCTTTCCCAATTCTTGTCTGAGCCTTCATTCATTTGAATTTCTATTTTTTGGCCCATGAACAATAAACAATACTCATAGTATTTCTCAAACTTTGGTTTTCCCTTTAATTTTCTCTTGAACATCTGATTATCATAAATACACATCATATTCTCTTTGAAACTTTCTTTGAAAAACTCTAATCTTTAAAACATTTACAATAGCAATTTTAATATTCATAAATGAAATTTTAATGTATGTTTGTTAATCACTTATCTCCACATTATTTCTAGGGTGATTTCCACAATGAATTCTAAGGCAAATTTTCTCAAATATCATTTTGATCCTCCCTGAACTCCTCCTCAATTTTTGTGAAGTTCTCATTGTTTTTTTCAAATTATAATTTAATTTTATTTAACTACTCAAGGCTTTTACCTACATAAAGTTTTAAGTCCCACTGTTTGTAAAGTCTTTTGTCTTGGCCCTCTTGATATTTTAAATTATGTTTTATTTATCCTATTTACCATAAGTATCATTTAAACAAGGTCTTATCTTTATTTTGAATTAACATATTTTTTTGCACTACATATGGTACCACTTGTGAAACTGCTCTTAACAATTATATGCAGTGCGTAAAGATTTATTTTTCCTGACTTCCTAAACTTTTATGACATTTTATGAACTTTCTCACATTAAGGATAATTAAACCCAAATTTCACTTTTTTAATCAGTTTTCTGGGGCATCTCTGAAATTGTATGTTTTCTGAAGGTCATGTTCACATGCAGGCAGTCAAAAACTGTTTACACATGATGTCACACGCCAAAAGTCTTAAATCAAGTTGTTTTTTGAAAATATATACCAAATTTTACATATAGCCCCTTTTACCCAAATGTGCTGTATATGATTATTTTCCAATCATCCAACAAGTTGATTTAGCCATTTTTGATGATTTTTCCACTGTTTCTGTGTAAGTACAGGTCTTTGGAATTCCATTCTCCACCATTTTGCTAATTTCAATTTCTGACCTTAGTTGTGTTTTTATATTCTTTAAAAAACAATGAGTAAATGATAAAAATAGTGTTCAAAGTAGCAAAAATTCTATAAGGTCTGTAGAAGTTTATATTAAGAAAACTGTACATAATATCTTCTATAAAAGTAGAAAATATTGCTCAAAAGTTATAGAGAAACTAAAATTAGTTCAGTATATCCAATTTACTAAGAGAAAATCTCCAGCTTGTTAAGATATAAATTAATAGCTTACTATCTATTCAATTCATTGCAATCTGAAAAAAAAATTTAATAGTCTTTTCTTTGTTGGTTTGTGTTTTTGTGTGTGTTTAAGCATAATTTCTACTATTAACTTATTTTTAAAACTTATACTGACACTCAAGGATTGGGAAAAAACTACTAGATTTCAAGACATTTTCAGGGTTACATAAGTTAAGACAATGTGGTACTTGTGAAAGCGCTGATAGTAAGACCAATGGAATACAGAGGTCATACATAGACCCAGAGTTATTCAATACCTTCATTTATAACATATAACCAAGGCAATTTAA
Source organism: Cabassous unicinctus (assembly GCA_029593785.1). Classification (NCBI taxonomy): domain Eukaryota; kingdom Metazoa; phylum Chordata; class Mammalia; order Cingulata; family Chlamyphoridae; genus Cabassous; species Cabassous unicinctus. Next base: position 10,730 of record JAQZBX010009909.1, read on the forward strand.
AGGACAGATGAATGGTCTTTCTAATAATATTTACAGGAGAATATGATATCCATGTTTGAAAAATTAACTTACAGCCATGCTTATCACCATCCCTAAATATTAATGCCAGGTTCATGAAAGATAATTTTTTAAAACTATTGAGAATGATAATAAAAACTTGCAAATGAGCAGTGATTCTAGAAAAAATATACAACAGAGTTCTGTATGATTTGTCATAGGCAATTATTAATTATTAATTATTATTTTAAAGTCACCAAATGTAAAATAAGAACAAATAAAATCAGAATAATTAAAATTAATGATTTCTGTCCATTAAATTGCATCATTAATTGAGATTTAAAAAATTTTGATTAAAATTCATTAATATATTTGACAACAGATTCATATCCAGTATATGTGAAACTCCCCCAAAATTCCAAAAATTAAATGGATAAAAGTATTGAAAATGAATTTCACAAAAAAGGATATCTGTTTATTTTTTAGGCACATAATATAAATCTGATTTATCTTGAAAGTAAAGTATAAAGCTACTCTGAGATAATATCACACACCCTCTATATTTCATAAAAAATTTAAGAAATTTGAGTACAAATGTTGGAATGTAGATTAAATAGTTTGAGTTCTCATATAATCCTTTTGGGAGGGTGAAATATGGGTTTACTTTGAAAAACAACTTGTCAGTATATACTACACAAAATGTAAATCTACTTTTGATCCACCAATTTCTATATACTCAATAAAATGTGAGTGTTTCTATCAACCAAAAACATATACAGTAATTTTTATAAGAAATATATATTCCTAGTAACCGCAATCTGTTAGCATGCAAAATATACATTAGCTGAATGAACAAGCAAAATGTGATCCATATATATCCTGGAATATTCCCACCATGAGATACAGACACACAATTGTAACACATTTTATAACTTGATAAACATGATCAGCAAAATAAATGAGCTACAAAAGAGAACATATTGTATCATTCTATTTTTATGAAGTTTGACTAGTCGGACTAACCAATATAAACTTCTGGGAGTATTAAATTTGGGAACAATCAATTGTATATTCAAACAGTATGCATCTGGACAGAATTTCTTAAAGTAATGTTTCCATTTGTTAAGCTGCCTTTTGTCTGTTATTCTATTTTTTGAATTTGAAATAAAGTTTACTTAAAAAAATAAATAAATGGGATGAGAAAGAATAGCCTTTGGGAAGAGAGCCTACCCTGTGTTCACACACCTGTGGAATCTTAGCACCAAAGAAATATTTTCTCAGGGTTTCACTCCCATGTCTCCAGGAAAGCCAGCATGGGATTAGACTGGAATCCACTGGTCTGGGGGTTTGGAGAAGGGTGGATGGCTGTGACTGTCTGGGCACATCACTCCCCACCAGTTTTTCCAGTTCTTCACCCAGCAAGGTTTATGGTCAGCTCTGTCTGAATTTACCCCTGTTGACACCACATTAAAAACCTGTAATTTGCCATTGGTTCCTGTTGTATGAGCAGGAGGTAGGCAAAGCTTTCACAAGGCAATGCATGCAGATAACCCAGCAGAGACATGAAAACATTTGTCTTAAGCCTAACCTCGCACAGAAGACACCTAACCTACAGGCTGCAGCTAGTCACATCCTCCATCACACACAAACACATAGACACAAACACACCCCAGGCCAAAACAGCCTTCCCTCCTCCCAGAGGTTTCTCATGACTGAAGGTTTTCCTGTTCCTGTATACCATGATTTCCTCTGCAGATTTTTCAGGGACAGATTTCATGGGACGGAGGCAGCAGGTTGTGCTAATTTGCCATTATAGTAGGAAATGGACCTCCATGTTGTGTTTTGAACTTCATTTAATATCAAAAGTGGTTGCTAGACCTCTGACAAGTGCTTAAACCCTCAAATGTGTGGGTCCTGAGCCCATCCCTATTGGAAAACAATGGAAACACTGAGATGGACTCCTTTATTCCAAATTTCAGACTTCAGACCACCCTGAACACCAAGCCTGATAATAAAGCACTATTCTCAGGTCTAGCCATGCTGTGCTCCTCCCAGGCTGAAGCAGCTTTTAAAGAAAAAGAAATATACATGTAATATAATCAGCATAAAAAACATGAGATAAACTTTAGTAAAATGTGTAAAGCACTTGACCAATACAATTAAATATCTTTTCCTAATTAGTACACAGATATGTAAAGAGTGCAATTGTTTTCATTTACAATTTGAAATAGACCAAATCCTGAGCTAAATGTATCTTTGGCTCTATATGATGAATATGCTGTTTGAGCACAATTTAATTAAATAAGACAGAAATGTGATTAGCATGGGACTTTTCCTTTTGGAGTAATTAAAATGTTCTTAAATTGACTGGGGTAATGAAAGCACAACTCTATGGTGAAAATGAAAGCCATTTAGTGTACACTTTGAATCTACTCTACATAGCATGGGACTATATATGACAGGGAATCCAATGGTGGAAGATGGACTATGGTCAAAGGAACAGATGTGAGAACATTCTCTCATGAACTATAACAAGTATATAATACTAATACAGGGTGTTAATATTTGGGTAGGTTGGGAATGAATACACCAAATGTAAGATATTGGCTATAGTTAGTAGTAATATATATTGATGATGCTCTTTCATAGTTTGTAACAATTATTTCAGAGCAATGCAAGGTATTGGTGGTGGTGTGATATATGGGAGCCCTGTATTATAATATACAAGATTGATTTGTAAATTCACAACTTCTACTATACAGTTATTGTTTATATATGCACATGTATGAATGATATACTTCAATAAAATTTTATAAAAAGTAATAATAATAACTAGTTAATTCTCAGTAAACCCCTATTCTCAACTCCTCTGGTTTATCATATTGCTGAGAGATTTACAATTAGTTGGTGCAGTAGTATTAACAGGAACAAGGATGTAGGGGATGATTGCTTATTATTGATTTTTTTAAGTAATATTTTTTAAAAAGATACTTAGATTACATAAATGTTACACAAAAAAATAAGGATTCCCATATATCCCAGTCCCTACACCTCCCACACCCTCCCACATAAACACCCTTCATTAGTGTGGCACATTCATTGCAGTTGATAAACGCATCCTGGGGCTTTGCCACTGAGCATGAACCATAGTTCACATTGTAGTCTACACGCTTTCCCACACAGATCTGCATTTTAAAAAATGATGATAAAAAATGGCCTATATCTGTCATTGCAATGTCATTCAGGATGATTCCCAAGTTCCAAAAAAGCCCCCATATTACAACTGTTTTTCCCTTTCCCTGCCCCCACAGCCTCCAGTACTCACTGCCTCCACATCAATGTTGTAATTTCTTCCAATGTTAGAATCACAATCTGTCTATAGTTGAATACCAGTAAGTCTACTCTAGTCCATAGTTCATTCCCCAATCCTGAGGATGCTGGGATGGTGATGTCCACTCCACCTCTAATGGAGAGGAGGTTTCAATCACATACATCTAATGGATGGGACTCTCTTGCTTGTAGTTGTTGGCTCTCTCATTTCCTTGGTAAGGTGGTTGTCAATCCTCACCTCCTTGTTAGTTGTTCTGGGTGAGTCCAATGAACTGAAGAGTAGGGTTTTCAACTCCACTGAGGTTCTGGGCCCAGCTGGCACATGGATAGCCCAAAGACTCCAGTCTCTTGGACATATACCTACAAACTTCAGCACCAAGTATAGGTTTAAATAGAAGGGACAGATGAGCCATGTGTAGGGAATACATAATTGAGCCCATCTCTGTCATTCTCAGGAGCACAAACTCCAAAGAAGGGCCAACTGGCAAGGCATCAAACTCCAGAGCTATGCCCTGACCATAGAACCTGTGTGTCTCCAGAGCCTTTAGGAGCCCTGCTTTTTGGGGTAGTATCCACTTTGACAGTCTATGAGGTCCTGCTGAGGTGTGCATAAGCATTACCTCTTGGATGACCTCCCGACTCACTTTGAAGTCTTTTAACCATATAAACTCATATGTCTTTACCTTTTCCCCCTTTTATTCAAGGTCTTTTTCCAGTTGCATTGCTAGTTGGTACGTGGTAGTAATCCTTTGGTGCCAGGGAAGCTCATTCCTAGGAGTCATGTCCCATGGTGAGGGGAAAGGTAATGCATTTATAGGCTGAGTTTGACTTAGAGAGAGGCCACATTTAAGCAACAAGGAGGCTCTCAGGAGGCAACTCTTGGACACCCCACAGCACTAGGTTAAATTTCAATTTCAAAAGCAAAGGCTTATAAGCATAGTCATTAATATCAGGATCATCCTCCTTTGCCAGTCATTTTCCCTTCACTTGGGGGACTGTTGCTGCTCCATTAGAGAATGTGACAGAGCTCTCCAAGGTGGGAATTCAACATTCTCTCAGTTATTATTGATTTTTGAACTAGAAGTAGGAAGAGCCTGATGTGACAATAACCTGAGTTTTTGTTCCCTTTGTGTTGACATTTTGGAAAATGTTGGGAGGGCTGTTTTCTCCATTAACAAATCCTGTCAATTTGTCCTCACTAGTGAAATATCACTCCATTCATCAGAGGCAAACCCTGAGGATTAATAGGAACACCTGGTTTCCAGGTATCTGAAATCTAAATGATTTCCCCAATATTTATAAATGAGATAGGATGTTTCCATATTTGCTAATGGATACTGTGTATGAACAAATATAAATTTAATTAAAACAATAGCATTTTGAGTGTGAAATATAGAATCTTATAGTAAGAAGAGACTTTGCAAATTATATCAAACTTTAAATAGCAAAGTTTAACAAAAATCTCTGTTTAAGTGCTTGAATAAAAAAATAAACTGTGACACATGTATATTAATATTTATAGTGCAATTAATATTTCTTTATATATTATAGCCTTAGTATTAATTTAAAAATTGGAATTTATTCAGGATTGCATTTTTTTAAAGTAATATATATTTTAAATTTATTTTAAAAAGAACCAAACACATGTGCCCTCCACAAGATTCCAGATCTTATTGTGTAAAATTACCATGCACCAATTCATAGAACAATAATAATTCTGACAATTCATTATCTTTAACCCATTAGATGTGCCATTAAGAATTAATAGATATGCCTTCCTTAGTTTCTATGAGGTATGATATAGCTTCCAAAACTTCTGTGAGGTATAATGCTGGTCTATACTGCAATTGGATTTCTGGTGAAAGCTCAATTACTATATTTACTAGTTTAGCTGTTGTTGCAATTGTCACTTTAAGTATTTGATGATCCTAGAGCCCAACCTTGCCAGCAAGTTCAGTGTATGTGTTAAAGTCTGGCAATTAGTTTCATTTCTTCTTTTTCTGGGCATGGAGCCTGCCTTTCTCATACAATGTAAGCAGCTGAGAGGCATGGATTTCTCTCACATGCATCAGTGGAATGGATTATTCTTCTAAGTGATCAACTCCATGGTTGTAATATTCCCCACATAATGCCTTCTAGCAACATCTTCACTAATTTGAAGGTGACGGCCTAAATCCATGGCTAACACTGGCCAATCTTAGTGTTTCCCTATAGGCATGGTCAGTCCCTATACTTAGAGATATTTTAACTTTGTTACAAAAGTTGGGCCTAGAGACCTACACTAACTACATTCCATAACTACTTATATCCAAAAGAAATACAATTTGAATCCATGTCTCCACTTCGCAATAAATTAATTGAATTTAGGTCATTGAAAAATGTATTGTTCCTTTAGTATCCAAAATTGATAGTGGTTTCACAGTCTTCAGAGCAAACTTCAAGACTGTGTACAAGACAAAATACAGGACAGAATGATGCTTCATTAGCGGATAGTGGAAGTTTCTGTTCAAGGACCAGTTCAACTATTGAAAATGGGCCTTGGCATAGAGCCCAGCATCCTCAGTGAACAGGACAGGTCTTTTGCTCACTGTCTTTTGAGAGAGAATGGAATGAAATTAGAATAGAAAATATAGATAAGGAAGGTAAAAACACAATGAGGACAATGTCTTCTTTTTTCTTTATTTTATTAAAGAATCTCAGTCCCAGCAGTTTTAGCCAGAATTAGTATCTGTTAATGGAAGTACAGAGTGCATGGACAACAGCTCCTGATGCAACCAATGCCAGAAAATCATGTAAAGAAGAGCAGTAGAGGATCTGTTTTCTGCCTGCAATTTCACTGTAAAAATTATAATTTAAATTTGTTTAAACAAATTTAATTATTGTGGTTTCCATTTTATCTTTAAAATAGGAAATATTATTTAAATGCATTATTTTTATTTAATTAATAATTGTAATAAATGTGTATCTATTACATTCTCTTTGAAAAACTATGTGATATACATTCAGAGATTAAAAAGTAAATAAATGAATCTCTTTTATAAAAATAAAATATATACAAAGTCCCTTATAACTCAAGTATAATTTGAGGGATTTCTCATGGCACATTATGAAAGAGAATGTTAGCATTGCTTCATCATTCAACCACACAACTTCCAAACCAGTATCTATGTGTAATTCACATCAAAATATTTTGAAATGAGTTAGTTAGATTTATATTAAATATTATATGGATGTGTAGATGAATAAATAAATGAATAAATATATTGATGGAAAAATTTGTTTCTATTTCTTCAAGTTTTTGCAGGAAAGGCAAAACTTATTTGATTTTACACTTGGATGGATGAAAGCATCTGTGCAATAATCTAGCTATCCAAAGAGAAATTTAATTTGCTGGTTATCGTTCTGCTATCTGACATTCTGCAGATTAAAAAAATAGTCTTAGGTTTATAATTTCTATTTACCTGTACAGAACATTTTGCATAAAGTAAATTCTGAGGTTTCAAAGCAGCAAGGGATGTAGAAAGTTTAACCAAATCCAAAATAATAAATTTTGCCTTCAATTTTGAAATAGAACATTATAAAGGAATTGGGTTTGAGCACAACATTTATAAAAACCCCAAACATCAAGCAATGTCTTTCTAACTTACCTTATTAAAGATATGAATATATTCAGAGTTTATGGGAAAATAGAACCGTATTTCACACAAAACCAAGAACTCACCATAATTCATTCAGTGACCTTGATACTGTTAATTAATAAATGATATTTCACACAGGCAATATCTACTTATCAACAATTGTATGTGAATTTGTTGAACAGAGGAACCAGAATGTTAATGTAAATTCAAAAAGGACCTGTGGAAGTATGAAAAACTTACATGGAATTTAATGGGAAACACTATCATTAGTGTAAGAGAAGTGAGAATGAAGACAGACATAATGAATTGACAATAGAAATAGATGGTTCCATTCACCTTAAGATAGCCAAAAAGTGGGAAAGATTAGTGAGCATATGTAAGAATTATTTTTATTGAAATTCTTAGTTTATTGGAGTAAAATTTCTTAGGATAATTTATATGGATAAATGGATAAAAATGTATGGTGACAATGAAAGACTGGGGCAAAATAGAAATTTTACCCTATTATCTGGGCTTAAACACAGATCAAAATAAATAACACTGAATTGAAATTACCGCATGCTGTTGAGCAAGGTCATAAATTGTGATACTATGGAAAATGGTTTTGAACAGTCCTGCTACATCAAATACTCAATGTATAGGAAATCAGTGGAGAGATGTTTCAGTTTTTTTATCATCAGGATTAAATAGTGAACTAATAATTGGGGTCTTGAGGAATCTGCAGTATTCAGAGGGCTGGAATCTAGACATAATGGTGAATTTTCAGCCTGGATGAAGAGCATGGATAGATGTGGTGGCAAAAAGTGAAGCTGCATATTATCTGGAGTTCTGATGGAAGAAATGTACCTTGTGGTGGCAAAGCACTATCTGAGCAAACTGGACTTGGAATGTCATCTCTTCCACTTACATTGTCATAGATTAAAACTTGTCCGTGACTTTTCAGGGACCTATTCTATTTTCTTAATTTGTTTATGGTACTTGACAATTTGCACAGTTTCAATGAGAAGTACAGTAAATAAATACAAGAATAAGGCAAATTACATAGAAAATTATAAACATGTAACAGATGGTATTAATATAATTCTTTTGGTTGATTAATTAATCTAGATAATGAAAGAAACAAAATGATATCAGGAAGAATCTAGGAAACTATTAAAAATGGGGTAGTATGTTAAAGAATCAAATGTCAAAACAAAAATTATACATTTTAACAGTGGGTAGGACGTGACAATGGTAGTTATCAGATAGAGGAATTCTTAAAGATTATTTTCCAAATATCATAGGAATGGAGGTGCATATTAAGCAAATAGCATTTGTAGAATATCACTAATGAGGCAGAGATATATAGATATTACCTATATTAACTCTATCAATCTTCCAAGAAAATTCTTTATGTCAAATGTATCTACTGTTTATCTAGCAAGAAAAACAAATACATGCAAACATAAGAATGAGCTCTTAATGATTATATTTCCCTCCATTGGAAAAAGGTTTCACAAGCATAGAGACTAAAAGAAAGCAAGGAAACATTATGTTATATCCTAATAACCAAAACAGATGAGAGAGAATAAAATTGTGTAAATATGTGACAATAAATTTACTTATGCTAATCTCTTCCTCATATTGATTCTCCATGGTTGTTAGGGATTGTTTGTCTCTTCATGGCCAAGGCAAATTGCCCCAAGATTCTCAAATCTACCAGTGTGGCTGAATTCCTGCTTGTGAAAATGGCTCATATATGGGAGCTCAGATTCTTGTATGTTATAGAATTACTACTGATGTACTTTGCAACCCTGACACCTTTCATGGTCACAGCAACCACCTGGATCTGAAGCTATACATGTCTGTGTATTTCTAAATTATGAATCTGTTTATCTTGAACACGTGCTACATTTCTGTTGGAAAACTCAAGGAATTTGTCATCTTCCTCCTCAACAACAAGGTGAACTCTATGGTAGGATGTGCAGCTCAGAATTTCCTCATGCTTTTGTTTGCTAATGCAGAGACACCATTCCTCAGCAACCGGGCCAGTGAATGCTGTGTGGCCACCTGCCAGGTCCTCCACTGTGCTGTGAGCATGAAACCTCAGGCCTGTGTCCAGATGGTCTCAATAGTAAATGGCCTGGCCCACTCAGGATTCCACACTGATAACACTTTCCTGCTGCATGAATCTCAATCCAAAATATTCTGTCTATAAACTCTTTTATTTCATAAACTATTGAGTAAAATAATACTATTTTCCCTCAAATAGAACTATGCCTGTATATATTATTTATGTTTTTATTTACAGAAAAGGATTGCATAACTACTTATATGCAAATATTATTGACTATAATGACCACACAATACATTTAAATAGAGGCTCTTAATTTTTATTCCTCACACATCAATTGATATCCCATTTTTATACAATTCAATTCAGAGACCAAGTCTCCAATAAAATTAGCCATCATTACCATTAACTTTATAAGGCTTATGTTGAAATATTCATTTCATTAAGATGCAATAATGGTTTTATGGAATAACTATATAGTATCAGAATATATAAAGCAAAATTAGGAGAACTAAAAGGAGAAACGGAGAATCACTCTCAAAAACTGTTTAAAATATAGCTTCAACAACTTAAAGTACAAACAGTTAAAAAGGTGGATTGGTGATTTTGAGCAAAACAGTTTACCAACTAGACCTAAATTGTATTTATAGAAGACTACACCCCACAGCACAGATAGTACATTATTTTCGAATGCATATTGGACTTTTCCTAAATAGACTATATACTGGAATGTGAGGAAATCTCTACAAAGTAAAAAAGTAATAAAAAAGAAACCATGCTGAGTATTCTCTTTGATCTCAGGAGTCAAAAAATTGTGGGTGGGTACCAAAATCTCCAACTATTATTATCCATACATCTATTTCTCTAGACAGTTTTACCTGTTTCTCTTCATGTATTTAGTAGGTCTGTTTTTTGATTCATATATGTTTGGAATTTTTTAATTCATTTTAATGAATTGGGCCACTTATCACTCTGAATTGACTTTTGTTATCCCTGTTAATCTTTTGCTCTGAAATGTACTTTTAATGATATTCATTTAGTAATTTAACCAGTTCAGTTTTATTTCAGCTAGGGTTAACATTATGTATCCTATTCCTTTACTTTTAAACTATTTGTAAATACTTAAAATGTATTTTTGAAGGCTACTACATATAAACATACAGTTGATTCTTGTGTTAAAATTTTATCAAAATCTCTTCATTTTAACTATTTTTAAACTATTTACTTTAATTGTAATTATTAATATGTTTAATTTTAATAATGCTGTATTGTTATTTCTTTTCTCATTTTTTGAAATCTATTTGTGCCTTTGTTTCTCTCCACTAATTTTGATTTTTATTTAGGTTAACTAAATATATTTTATATTATCATTAGCTTGTTAAGTATAGTTCTATTTTCTAATAATGGTTGTTACTTTAGGTACTGTCGCACACATGCTCAGCTCATTGAAGGCTACTATCATTTGGTATTTTCCAACTGTATAAGAATCTAACAAGAGTAAACTTCCATTTATGATAGCAAAACTTTTAGGCTACTTTTGTATGTGTTTCACCATGAGCTGTTTATAAACCCCACAGTATAACACTACATTGTTATTATTTTCTTTAAATATTAATTTTCTCTTACAGAGCTTTTATAATAAGAAAAATGGTTATATATTTAGGCACATATATAGCATTTCACATGGCTTTGTTTTGTGTACATCTAAATTGTCAACCCTTATTATTATACCTCTTCCTTAAGATTTCCTTTAGTATTTCTTGTAATGTCAGCCTGATGGTGAATTCTCTCAGATTTTTCATGTCTGTAATAGTCTTTATTTTATCTTTGTTTTTGAAATTTATTTTTATGGTACATATAACTTTATGCACTATTTCATTTTGTTTCAGCCATTTGTATGTTGTGCCAGTCTTTTCTCTTACATTGTTTACAATGAGAATTCTGGTTTCATTTTTATCTTTGTTTATCTGCACAAAATGTTCTCCTCCTATGGCTGATTTTATAATTTTCTCTTTATTATTGATTTTCAGCAATTTTATTTAATGAGCATTGGTGACTTCTCTACAAATTTCCTGTGCTTCAAATTTGTTAAGATTCTTGAAGATGTGACTTTATAATTTTTAATAAAAAACTTTTTAAAAGTTTTTCAGATATTGTATTTTCAAATATATTTTCTACTCCCACAAATTTTTCTCTTTCAAATAAAATGGTTATATAACTGCTTTCAGTAGAAGACATTCTGTAACTTACTAATCGTCTCTTCATTTTTTAAAATCCTTTTTCTTTCTGAGTTTTATTTTAATTTATTTTCTAATTCTAAGTCTTTAGGTTCACTAATCATTTCTTTTGAGATATCAAATCAACCTCTGATCCCAATTCACATAATTTTCATCTCACTTACTATTACAAAATTCTAATATTTTACTGTGTTCCATTTATGTTTTTTTATCCTACATGTTCTTTAAATGTTTTAAATATATGGAACATATTGATATAAACTCTTGTAATTTGCTTACCTCCTAATTGTAGCCTCTGCCTTACTTTGGAGTCAGTTTTTACTGACTTACAAATGGGTTTCTATTGCCCATTTCGCAGCCTGCAAATTTTCTCACACAGTTAGCTGAGACAACCATGGGGCTTTTTTTCCCCTGTCTCCCCCAGGAACTCTGATCTTCATTGACTGGTAATGATTTTTTAAAAAATTGATATAGATACAAATACAGATAGAGATACAAATAGAGATATAGACAGAGACAGAAATAGAGAGATAGAGATAGAGATAGAGAAACAGATATATATAGTCTGAGTTATTTGGTTGTTTCAGGAAGAGATACGGTAAGTAGGCTCAAACATGGCCTCTAAACAGCCTCAGTTTTCAGTATTTATTTCACTCCCTCCTCCTTATCAACAGTTGGAATTAGTTGCTTGTGACAAACAGAATACAAAATAAGTGATGGCATGACACTTCTGATATTAGGTAATACAAAGTCTCTGGATCCTTTATTTTTATTTATTTTTATTTTTCATATATATTTTAAAAGATGCTTAGATTACATAAATGTTACACAAAAATTACAGGGATTCCCATGATCTCCACCTCCCATACCTCCCATAACATCTCACTTAAACATCTTTCATTAATGTGGCACATACCTGGAATGGATAAACATATCCTGGGCCTTTGCCACTAAGCATAGACCACAATTCACATCATAGACCACACTCTCCCACACAGTACTGCATGGTATATGCTGATGTAAAATGGCCTATATCTGTCACCACAACGTCACTCAGGACAACCCCCAAGTCCTGAAAAAACCCCTGTATTACAACTGCCCTTCCCCTCCCCACCCCAAGAGCGTCTAGTGGCCACTGGCCCCACCTCACTGTTATAATTTCTTCCATTGCTTGAATCACAATATGTCTACAACAGAATATGATTAAGTCCACTCTAGTCCATAGCTCTTTCCCCAATACTGAGGGAACTGGAATGGTGATGTCAACTCCAACTCCAAGTGAGAGTGGGCTTATATCCCATGAATACGGTGGATGGGATTATCCTGCCTTCAGCTGCAGGCTGTCTCCATTCCCTGGGATGGATGTTCTCCAACATCGTCTCCTCACCAGGTGACTTGGTTGAATCCATTGAGCTGTAGAGTAGGACTTGCAGCTCCACTGAGATCCCAGGCAAAGCTGGCACATAAGCAGGCCACAGGATACAGTCTTTGGAAGTACACCTACAACTCCAACCTCACATATAGGTTTGAATTGAAGGGACTGATGGACCAGGTGCAGGGAGGACTTATTTGAGTCCAATTCTGTCACTTTCAGGAGCACAGATTCCAAAGTAGAGTCCACTGATAAGGCGTCAATCTCTGACGCTATTCCCCCTTATATAGGACGTTAGTGTCTCCAGAGCTCTCAGGAGCCTCTCTGTGTGGGGTGATATCTATTTTGGTGTTCTTTGAGATCCTACTGAGGTGTGCATAAGTGTTACCTCCGGGATGACCTTCTGACTCACTTTGAAGTCTCTTAGCCACATGAACTCATTTGTCTTTACCTTTTCCCCCTTTTATTCAAGGTCTTTTTCCAGTCGTGTTGCCAGTTGGCACTTGGTATTAATCCCTCATTGCCAGAGAGGCTCATCCCAAGGATTCATGTCCCACGATGGGGGGAAAGTAATGCATTCATATGCTGAGTTTGGCTTAGAGAGAGGCCACATTTGAGCAACAAGGAGGATTTCAGATGGCAACTCTTAGGCACCCCATAACAGTAGGCCAAGTTTCAATTACAAGAGCAAAGACTCATAAGACTAGTCATCAATAACAAGAATGCAACAGTGGGCCATCCTCTTTTGTCAGACTCTGCCCCTGCACTCAGGGGACTGTTGCTGCTCCCTTGGACAATGTGGCAGAGCCCTCCAGGCTGGGAATTCAGTATTCCCTCATTTATTGAGTGATTGTCTATCCACCATGACCATGCCACATTCCTCGATCATTTGAACAATTTTATATATCTTTCATGTATATTCAGGTGAACTTACTCCAATAAATCCCCCATCCCAGACAGCCACCACCAATGGTCCTCTGTAGCCCCCATTGTAACCCTACTGTGACCTAAACCTTCCTTGAAGATGAAAACATATGATAACCAAACACAATTAACAGGAAAATGAAATAATAATGATAAGCTTAAATGCAAGAGATAAAATACAAGGAAACTCAGAAAAAAGGAACTAAAAATAAAACATAATTAATGGATTGGGATATTCAAAAAAAGAAAATGGGAAAAAACAGAAGAATTTTTTTACATTATTAAATTTTTTATTTTTTCTCCTTTTATCACTGCATTATCGGATGTCCAGTGTGTACTGTGACAACTTCCCCCTCTCATTCCCCAGTATCTCACAAATATTCATTTAGTTTTCAAAGAAGTTTTAGGTCACACAAAGTCACACACGGAATACTAGAGTTTCCCATATACCCAACCTTCCTCCCCCTTCCCCACCCCATATTAAAACCTTTTTTGGTAGAGGGTAGCATTGTTATAACTGTTATACAAATAGTGAAACATAGCAACAAAACATTGTCAATGGTTTACAGTATAGTTTATAATTTAGACCGTATAGTTTAATAATTTTTCATGATATTTACCATGTCCTGTGTCCATTACTGTAAGGTAATGAAAAACATTTGCCATGACCACTAAATATCCCATTTGATCTTTTCTGTTCCTATCTCTCCATCCCCCTGGGGCATATGACACTCCCCTGTATTGACTCATGGGATAAGAAGATTCATGGTTACATGCCCTGGGTATTCTAACCTGCATTTCTTAATCTACTCACCAGTTAAATCTGCACCACCAAACCCAGTAATATCACTACCCACCTGTCCTATCCTTCAATATGCAAATATACTCCATCACTTTCCCATAGATTATGTCCATATGGGTGATGGTTCACAACCTACTTTTCTATCTCTCACACTTTTTAATCTGTCTTTCAGACAGTGGTTCTCAGAGACTGCTCACTTTCCTCAATTCAGATCAGTGAGGTCATATACTGTTCATCCTTCAATGCCTGGCTTGTTTCACTCAACATACAGTCTTCAAGAATCATCCATGTTATTCCATGTGTTAGCACTTTATTCCTTCTAACAGCTGAGTAATATTCCATTGCAAGTATGTACAACATTTTGCTTATCCCTTCATTTGTTGATGGGCACCTGGGCTGATTCCAACTTTTGGCAATTGTGAACAATGCTGTTATGAACATTGGTGTGCATATATCTGTTCATGACTTTCCTTTCAAATCTTCTGGGTATATACCCAGCAGTGGAATCACTGGATCATATGGAAGATCTATTGTTAGTTTTCTGAGGAATCGTCAAACTGTCCTCCACAGTGGCTGGTCCATTCCACAATCCCACTAGCAGTGGATGAGGATTCCTATTCCTCCACATCCTCTCCAACACTTATATTCTGCTGTTTTTTTTTATTGCTGCAATTCTGATGGGTGTAAGATGGTATCTCATTGTGGTATTGATTTGCATTTCCCTAATAGCAAGCGAAGCGAAGCAATTTTTCATTTGATTTTTAGCCATTTGTATTTCTTCCTTGGAGAAGTGTCTTTTCAGGTTACTTACCCATTATTTAAATGGGTTGTTTGTCTTTTTATTTTTGAGGTGTAGGATTTCTTTAAATATGCAGGATATTAGGCTCCTATCAGATATATGGCTGCAAAATATTTTCTCCCATTGGGTAGGTTGCCTTTTTTTTTTCTTCATAACGTCCTTTGAGGTGCAGAAGTTTTTAGTTTTAAGGAGATCCCATTTATCTATTTTTTCTCTTCCTGCTGGTGCTTTGGCTGTGAAGTTCATTAAACCATTTCCTATTACAAGGTCCTGTAGATGCTTCCCTACATTATCTTCCAAGTTCTTTATGGTTTTGGCTCTTATATTTAGATCTTTGATCCATCTTGAGTTGATTTTTGAATAAGGTGTGAGATGGTATTCTTCTCTCATTCTTTTGGGTATGGATATACAGTTCTCCAAGCACCACTTGTTAAAGAGGCCATTCTCTCCCAACTGAGTGGGCTTGGTGGCCTTGTCCAATATCAGATGACTGTATATGCGAGTATCTATATCAGAACTCTCAATTCAGTTCCATTGGCCAATAGGTCTATCCTTGTGCCAATATCATGCAGTTTTGATCACTGTAGCTTTTTAGCATGTTTTAAAGTCAGGTAATTTGATACCTCCAACTTCATTTTTCTTTTTCAATATGTCTTTGGCAATTTGGGGCCTTTTACCTCTCCAAATATATTTTGTGGTTAGTTTTTCCAGTTCCTTAAAAAATACAGTATTGATTTTTATTGGGATTCAATTAAATCTGTAGATTAGTTTTGGTAGGATAGACATCTTGATGATGTTTAGTCTTCCTATCCATGAACAGGGAATATTTTACCATTTATTTAAGTCTTCCTTGATTTCCTTTAAGAGTCTTGTGTAGTTTTCTGTATATAAGTCCTTTACATCTTTAGTTAAATTTATTCCTAGGTATTTGATTCTTTTAGTTACAATTGTAAATGGTATTTTTTTTCTTGATTTCATCCTCAGATTGCTCATTATTGGTGTACAGAAATGCTACTGATTTTTGAGCATTGATCTTATAACCTGCAACATTACTGAACACCTTTATAAGTTCTAGAAGTTTTTTGTAGTCATCTCAGGGCTTTCTATGTATAGGATCATGTCATCTGCAAATAATGAAATTTTTACTTCTTCTTTTCCAAACTGGATACATTTTATATCCTTTTCTTGCCTCAGTATTCGAGCAAGTACTTCTAAGGCAATGTTAAATAGGAGTGGTGATAGTGGGCATCCTTGTCTTGTTCCCAATCTCAGAGGGAAGGCTTTTAGGATTTCACCATTGAAGATGATGTTAGCTTTGGGTTTATCATATATATCCTTTATCATGACCAAAAAGTGTCCTTCTATTCCCATCTTTTGCAGTGTTCTTATCAGGAAAGTGTGCTGTATTTTGTCAAATGCTTCTTCTGCATCTATAGAGATGATCATGTGATTTTTTGTCTTTTAATCTGTTTATGTGGTGTATTACATTGATTGATTTTCTTATTTTGAACCATTCTTGCATACCTGGGATGAAACCCACTTGGTCATGTTGTATAATCATTTTGATATGTTGTTGAATGCGATTAGCAAGTATTTTGGTGAGGATTTTAGAATCTAGGTTCATTAGAGTAATTGGTTTGTAATTACCCTTTCTTGTGGTATCTTTGTTTGGTTTTGGTAATAGGGTAATGCTGGCATTGTAGAATGATTTAGGCAACATTCCTTCTACTTCTATTTTTTGGAAGAGCTTAAGCAGAAATGGTGTTAGCTCTTTCCGGATGTTTGGTAGAATTCAGCTGTGAAGCCATCTATCTGGTCCTGGGCTCTTCTTAGTTGGGAGGTTTTTGATGTCTAAGTCTATCTCTTTGCTTGTAATTGGACTGTTGAGTTCATCAATTTCTTCTTTCATCAATGTAGGCTGTTTGTGAGTTTCTAGAAATTTGTCCATTTCCTCTAAATTATCATTCTTGTTGGCATACAATTTTTCAAACTATCTTTTTATGATACTCTTTATTTCTGTGGGGTCAGTAGTGATATTCCCTTGCTCATTCCTTATTTTGTGTATTTGCATCTGTTCTCTCTTTTTCTTTGTTTGTCTGGTAAGGGTTTGTCCATTTATTGATATTCTCAAAGAACCAGCTTTTGGTTTTGTTTATTGTTTCTAGTGCCTTCTTATTCTCTATTTTATTTAGTCCTGCTCTAATCTTTGTTATTTGTTTTTGTCTACGTACTTTGGGGTTAGTTTGTTGTTGTTTTTCCAATTCCTTCAGGTGTGCAATTAGTTCTTCAATTTTAGCTCTTTCTTATTTTTTAATATATGTATTTATGGCTAAGCACTTCCCTCTGAGGACTGCTTTCACTGCATCCCATAGGTTTTGATATGTTGTGTTGTCTTTTTCATTAGTTTCAAGGTAGTTACTAATTTCTTTTCAGCTTTGCTCCTTGACCCACTGTTTATCTAAAAGTGTGTTTTATAACTTCCATAGCCTTGTGCCTAACCTGTTTTTCTGGCCCTTAGTGATTTCCAATTTCATTTTGTTATGGTCAGAGAAATTACTTTGTATAATCTCAATCTTTCTGAATTCATTGAGAGTTGTTCTGTAGCCTAGCATGTGGTCTATCTTGGAGTATCATCCATGTGCACTCGAGAAGACTGTAATTCCTCCTGTATTTGGGTGGAGTGATCTATGTATGTCTTTTAAGTCCAGGTCTTCTAATGTATTGCTGAGAGCCTTTGTTTCTTTATTGATTCTCTGTCTAGATGTTCTGCCTAACGAAGATAATGGTGTATTAAAGTCCCCTGCTATAATTGTAGAGGAATTTATTTCCCCACTTAGTTTTTCCAGAGTTTGCCTCATGTATTTTGAGGCACCCCGATTAGTTGCATAAATGTTTAAGATTGTTTTCTCTTCTTGAGAGATTACCCCTTTTACTAATATATAGTGTCCATCTTTATCTCTTGCAATAATTTTCCATTTAAAATCTATTTTGTGTGATATTAGAATAGCTATTCCTCTCCTTTTTTGGCTATTGTTAGCTTGTAAATTTGTTTTCCAGCCATTGACTTTCAGCCTCCTTGAATCCCTGGGTCAAAGGTGGGTTTCTTGTAGAAAGCATACAGATGGATGATAGTTCCTTATCCATTATGCCAATCTGTGTCTTTTTTTCGGTGAATTTAATCCATTAACATTCAGTGTTAAAACTTGCAATGAATTTCTTACTTCAGCCATTTTTTCTTTGGGTTAATGTATGTCATTTGTTGTTTTATTTCTGTTTTTGTCTTGTTAGTTTCTTTTAAACTCTCCTCCAACTCTCTCTCCCTTGTTTTTTCCTTTCAACTTGTAGAAATTCCTTTAGTATTTTCTGAAGTGCAGGTTTCTTATTCACATACTCTCTTAATTTCTGTTTATCTGTGAATATTTTGAACTCTCCATCTTTTTTGAATGCCAGTTTTGCTGGATAGAGAATTCGTGGCTGGAAGTTTTTTTCTTTTAGTACTTTGACTATGTCATACCACTGTTTCCTTGCCTCTATGGTTTCAGGTGAGAAATCAGCACTTATTCTTATTGTGCTTCCCTTTTATATCATGGTTCTCTTTTCTCTTGCTGCCTTGAGTATTTTCTCTTTCTCTTGATCTTTGGACATTTTGAATAGTATATATCTTGGAGTTGGCCTGTTGAGATTTATACTGTTTGGTGTGCGCTGTGCTTCCTGGATCTGCATATACAACACTCTCAATAGGGTTGGGAAGTTTTCAGCCATTATTTCCTTCAACACTCCTTCTGTTCCCTTTCCCTTCTCTTCTCCTTGTGGGATGCCCATAATGCATATGTTTTTGCATTTTGTGTTGTTGGTTAATTCCCTGAGTTTCTTCAGTATGTTCTCCCAGTGTCTTCTTTACATCATTAATCTCTTTGTTCACTTCATTAAATTGGTCCATGATAATTGTTTGGTAAGCTTTGATTAGTTGTTTGAGGTTCTGTATCACTTCCTGGTTTTTAGTTTGTTCCTTGGACTGGTCCATGTTTTCCTTTTTCTCAGTGTAGTTTGTAATTTTTTTTGCCCTCTAGTCATCATTTTATCTTGATGGGTTTATTCAGTTGATTAGCTACTCTCTCTGTTCTAGAGTTGTATTTAGTTGGTTGTTTTTCATGTGTGATAAGTTTTCATTGACACTTTTCCTTCTTATTTTATTCCTTGCTTCTTTCTATGTTCCCCTGAAAGCAAAAGATTAGGGCCAGAGGAATCAAAACTTGTGAGAAAGGAGGATAATAGTAATATTGATAAAAGTTAGAAGAGGGGTCAAATAAGACTTAATGAAGTGAATATTCAACTCATGTATGCAGTGTAGAGTAATTGGAAAATATTGGAGTACTTACAATGGCCTGGGAAGCCAAATAGAGGAATATATATATAATGATTTAGAAGGCTAGAATTATGAGGAGGGAGAGAAAGAGTAAAGAAAGGGCTGAAAGGAAAAGGTTAATATTAATAAAAAAAGAAGAAAACAAAATAGATAGAATAGAAATTGACACCCTTCATTTGTGGGCATATGAAAAAGCATGGTATATAAGAGCGACAACTGAAAGCAGAAGGCAGAAAGATGAAGAAAGGTTAAGAGATAGTTTGGAATACAAAATCAATATAGACAGATAATGGGAAATCACTGAAGAAGAAACACAGCAAAGAAGAGACAAGCTAGCAGCACCTAATTTAAAATAATGAAAGAAAAAAAAGAAAGGGAGGAGGAAAGAGGAAAGAAAAGCAAGAGACAACAAATAAGCAGAGAAAAAAACAAACAACCACACAGGCAAGCAGTCAAACAAAGCTAAGATATGATCAATGTTCCTCCTAGGGTCCTTGTGGCTCCTCTCAGCCTGTTTGTGTTTATCAATCAATTTCCCTGCAGGGTTCTATCTGCAGGTTTTGAAGCAGCTTTTAGCTATTAAAAGAATTTATTTTTCATATTTTAAAGTGACTGTCTTTTTTTTGTTTGTTTGTTTTTAGCAAAATACAGGACCCAAAATAAGTCCTCTTCTAGACCACCCACTTCACCGAGGGGACCCTAACTAGGCTTGTGGAAACTAATCAAGCACTTCCCACTTTCTGGACTCCCCAGGGGAGCTGTAGCTCTGATGCTAGTCAGTGCAGAATAATAAAAATGTTCGACTACGCCCCTTCCGGAGCTGAGGCTCAGCATCACCAGGCTGCTGGGTAAATCAGGTTTCCTCAGGAGATTCACCTCTCCCCTCAGCCTGGTGCTGCTTTAAGCCAGCTTATATGCTCCCCAAAGCTATGAGGATTCCAGGCAGCCAAATCGACTGTAAAGAATCCCCTCTCTGCCTTCTGTTAGTATCCTCCCTCTCTCAGAGTGTGCTCCCTCTCCCTGGCTTGGCAGGGTTTTTGGCTTATCCCTGGGCAGCTAGGTAAATCAACTCTCTCAGCAGATTTACCCCTCCCCTCTGCCGGGTGTTGATTCAATCCAGCTCTTTTGTTCACCAAAGCTGCAAGGGGTTCCAAGCAGCCAAATCCACAGGAAGGGAAGCTCTCTCACCCCTTTGCCAGAGCCCTCCTACTCTCACATAACGTTCCATCTCACCGGGCCTTGTCACCCGGTTGCTGGGCTGGGAGTTGCAGCTCAAACCGGCTTTTTTTTTCCCCCTAAAAGTGGGGCTCAGCCATCTGTGTTAACCACCACAGGCAGGCTAAAAACTCACGAATCTCTACCGATCAGTCCACGACATTGATCTGCACAGACAGCTGTCCCTAGCTTCTCGCTCTGTGCGCCCACAGCACAGACCCCCAGGCAGGACCCTGTCCACCTGGATTCTTTGTTGGTGATTCTGCCATGCTTCTTCTCTCACTCTATTCACTCACTTGTCCTAAAGGAAGCCAGCTATCACATTGTAGGCAGTTCTCTGGAGAGGTCTGCATGGCAAGTGCCTTAGGACCTTACAGAAACCACGTGAATGAAGTCAGAAGCATATTCCAAACCCCACTCCAATTGTGACTGGCAGCCATGGCTGACAAGTTGACTGCAACCTCATGGGGGATTGTGTGAAAAAGGCACTGAGCTGAGCATCTCCTGCCCTCCTGAGACCCTGAGAAAATGAGATAATCCAGGTATGTCATTTAAAGCATCTATGTTTTGGGAAAGTATCTTAAGTAGCACTTTCATTTATTAAAATTCTTCTTAATTGAAAGTGAGTGTATGCCATAACAATGATGACAAGAGCAATAAAAACCCCAAGCTATGAAAGTTCCTTTGAAAACATACAGTAGGCTTTGAGGATAGTATGAGGGAATGTGTACTGGGCCTTGATAAGTTGGATAACAGAAGTCATGTGTTGCTTAATAAGGCAGCCATTGGAGGCATGTCTAGAAAGTGAGTACTATCTTATTATAAGCAGAAATAAGGAAGACCCTTTATATATAGCCGCAGAATTTTAGCAACCCTTTTAGCCTGAATTAACGTGGAAAGCATAAAATGTGCCTTTAGAACTTAGTGGTATAGCTAAGGAGTGTTGAAGATGTTGCCTGACTTCTTACTTATATATTTAAAAGCAGGAGGAGAAAGAAAAATTGAGGGAATATTTGTTAAACAAGAAGCAATCATTACTTGAGAGTTTAATAATTCTTAGCGTTTCTATGGGACAAATGAGAATAAAATTAAGAAATGGCTTTTTGGCAATGATCCAAACCAGGATAATGCCAAGAAATCTGATCTATAAGAAACTTCAAAGTAAGATAGCCCTTAATTCCCACTGGAAAGCAGATTATGAAATACTATTAATTAGAACATCAATAAAATCTCAAGGTGTTTTTCCTTTGTAATTAAAAGGTGTAAGCTGTTCTTCAAATAATGGAAAGTGTGCCTGACAGAAGAACACAATCTAAGCATTATTATGAATAATCCATAATCAGATATTCTTCAAGAAGTAGAAATAGGTTTAACAAAAAATTTTCAGATCAAATAATGGTATAAAATATAAATCTTCCAACCACGATCAACAGAAAAATAAAATTCAGAGGCAGGAAGTTACAGATAATCATACTTTAGGCTTAATTCTTTTGTTTTTATGTTCACAGATATTTCCTGTCCTCTTTGTTGGTATAAGATTCTGAATCACTTATAGAGACTTTTTAATCCTTAACTGTTGGCATCAAAGAGTACCATATTATCTGTTTTGGTCTTTCTATTCTTATTTTATCCTTGATATTTGTCCAATATCTGGCTGCAATTCACTCTAATTTGGCTAAGTCATTCAAGTCAAATTATATACTTATATTTATTTTCCATTGGGCATCACCCATCTCTTTTCAATACCATAAATTTAAGATGAAACGATGGCTTTCCTGAGTACCTTACTTTAATAACTACATGGCTTTGTAGGTGGCAATTGTCTAAAAAGGTTAATGGCCTGAAGACTGAAATGCCTATTATGTCACCTAGGAATGAAATTTTCTTATTTTCACTAAAAAATCATCTACAGGCAATTTGTAGGAACTAGTCATTTAATCCAAATTTTCAAAGACAAAAATTTTAGAAAGGTAGTATGCAAATGATGTTAGACTTGAAATTTCCCTTACTTTACAATTATTGTAGGGAAGGCTGATTAATTAAATCAAAGTTTTCGTTTTTGTTTTAGGTCAGCTTTAAGTTCTTTCCACTCTGAACCTCATGACCTGTTAATGCTACTCATTTTTATGCTTGTGATTTGTTGACATGGGGAATGTTACTTTGGATATATATTACCACAATTAAACAAAAAGTGAGAGTGACTAAAATGACAATGGCATTTAAATGCTTAAGAGTTACCTCCTGAGGGCCTCCTTGTTGTTCAAATGTGACCCTTCTCTAAGACAAACTCAGCATATAAATGTATTACATTCCCACCACTCCTCCACCCCCACCCCTACCCCCCAGGCATGGCACATGACTCGTGGAAGATGAGCCTCCCTGGCACCAAGGGATTATTACCAAGCACCAATTAGCAATGCACCTGGAAAAAGACCTTTTCCATAGGGGGAAATGGTAAATACAATTGAGTTTTCATGGTTAAGAAATTTCAAAGTAATTTGGGAGCTCATTCCAGAAGTTATGTTTATTCAAGTCTCAGCAGGATCACATTGACTGCCACAGTAAATATTGCCTCATTTAGCAGGGCTTCTGAGGGCTCTAGAGACATCTAGACACTATAGGCAAAGCTGACAGCTCAGGAGTTTGGCACCCTGCCAGTGGGCCTTACTTTAGAATTTCTATTGCCCAGATTGACAAAGTTGGACTAATTTGTGGTTTCCCTAAACATGACCCTTCTGCCCCTTCTATTTGAACTTACAGTTATTTCTATACTTGAAAGGTGTATGTTCAAGAGACTTAAATCTTTGGTCTCTCAATATGCCAGCTGGGCCCTGAAATTCAGCAGAGTTGCAACACTTACTCTCCAGTTCATTGGACTCACCAAGGACAAATAACAAGGTGATGATGATGGACATTGCTCATCTCAGGAAACAGAAAGAGACTGCAACTGCAACTGCAAGTAAGATAATTCCATCCATCTTCCCCACAGGATCTAAGCCCCTCTCAATTAGAGGCAGAGTTTGCATCACCATCCCAAAATCCACAAGATTGGGGAATGAATAATGGACTAAATTAGTGTTAATATTTTTCTACTATAGACTTATTATTTTAGCAATAGTAGAAATGTTATCATTGATGTGGAAGCAGTGGCTACTGGAGGTTCTGAGGGGAGGGACGGGGAAAAATAATTGTAATATGGCGACATTCTGTGGACATTGGAATTGTCCTGCTGGACATTGCAATGATGGACACAGGCCATTGTATATTTTGTCATGACCCACAAAACTGTACGATGCAAAGTGTAAACTATAATGTAAACTATAATCCATGTTAGTGGCAATTCTTCAATATGGGTTCATAAATTTTAACAAATGCACTGCACTAATGAAGGATGTTGTTAATGTGGGAAGATTGGGAGTGGAGCACAGGGGAATCCCTTATATTATTTATGTAACAATTAGACAATTTAAATTTCTTTAAAATAAATATATAAGTAAAAATAAATGCAGCATGTGATACTGGACTTGCTGTATTAATCGAAAATGGCCACAAGGACATAATTAGGATAATTGAAGAAACATATGAAATGCAAACAGTTTTTATATTAATTGTAAATCTCTTAAACTTGAAAATGGTACTTAATTAATTCATCCAAGTAAATATCCTTTTTCTTAGGACATATACATGGAATTATTAAATGGTAAAGGTTATGCAACTTATTCTCAAATGTGGAAAAGTTTTGTTGGATAGATAGATAGATAGATAGATAGATAGATAGATAGATAGATAGAATGAAATAACAAATATGTTAACATGCTAAATGTTGGTAAATATGGCTATCTATGATGGGGTATATTGGAGGTGTTTGTACTATTTTTATATCATGTGTAAAAAATTATTTCCACATAATCCTGAAATTACTTCAAAATAAAATGTTAAAAAACACTTGTCTTTATACAATTTAGAAAAAAAATTGAAATCATACTATTATCTATAATTTTCTAAATATTCTTAAGGTTTATAATATTTGTTTCTTAAAATATGACATGATTATTTCATTCATAAAGAATAAGACAGTTTCAGTAAATCCATTTACTGTAAAATATTATGGTTGTTACTGCATCTTAAGAAAATTAAATAAAAATATTTTTCACCCATGAAATTGATTAACGAATATGACTTTATTTATCTGACAATTATATTTCTTGTGTAAATTTAAGTATATTTGAGATGAAGGCTTTCAGATACTTGAGAAGTATTTTACAAAATCTACCAAAATTTGAGGTTGCAGAACTTGTAATATTGCCCCAAAAATGAACCTAGAGATGTCTCCATTGTTGACAGGATTTATATAGTAGTTTGAGTTTCCAATATTATATACACTACTTGTTTCTTAAGTTTTGCTGTAATATACTATCATCTCTCTACCTGTTGAAACACAAATCATGCATAAGGTAGATATATACTGGAATATAAATGTTTTCTTTTCTGCATTGTAGGAGGAAAAAGGAGGGTACGCTAATTTAAATTAAAAAGTTAAATTTCAAATTTCCTTTACAATGACAATTATAATGAAATGAGTACTCTGTGATTCCTTAAATAAGATCAAGGGATTTAATTGTGCTTACTGTAATATTGTTTGTTAATAAGGTTGCTGTACATTATTTCCTGCCCATTCCAGGTGGCACATGTTTGCTGGCTAATATTTCCTAATACCTGTTACTTATATAAAAATGTAAGAACATGAAAACTGGTTGTGCATAACAGGAATCACCAGCCACTAGAATATTTTCATATGATTTTGGCTTGACTTGACCAGAAAGAGGCTGTTTCTGGGTTACTTTACAAGCATTATTTATATTTGTTAATCCTAATATTGCTGCTGTCAGGTGTACATTTCACAGATTCCCAAATGCTGTTGCAGAGCCAACATCCTCTAGTCCCATTCTTCAGATGATTCTTAACATAAAGCGATGGAATAACTTGAAAAAACACAATGGAATTCCATGAAATGCCACTTGAAACAAAGGTAGTGGCATTGACCTGTGAAAATGATAATCTGCCTCTGTGTGGTCATTATTAATTCCAGAAATGAGAAACAAAGAGAAATTTTGTAGGAAAAAAAATCATTATGCTCCATTTTTGTAAAAAATGTTACAACTGACTTATATTTCATCTCATTGTGTTCTGATCAGATGAAGAAGAAATATACTCAGAAACTTAGAATGAAACCAGAAACCAGGACCCTAGATTCTAGCATGATCTATCTGAAAGATCTTTTTCTAATCATCAAGAATAGGACTTGTTTTACCACACTGTAAAAAGGTTATTTTTTCTATTCTTATTATTTTCATTTATAATTTCCTACTTTTTAAACATTTATTGCATTTGAAAACAAACTTGTTTCCTGAAACTGAGGTTTGTGGGATCCTCATGATTTTTCATGAACTGGTCTCTTTCTAATTTTGATTGTAATTTCAGCATCCCATTAGTAAGTTGATCTTGAACATGTGTCAAAATTGTTGTTCATTAGTGAGTGTATTGGGTAGAATGTGTCTGAAAAAAGTTACATTTTTCAAATTCTAACTCCCAGTACTTGTGAACATTGCCTTATTTGCAAGTAATGTCTATGTGGATGCAATTAAGGACTAGATAAGGTCATACTGGATTAGAATAGACCATAAGTCCAATGGGAAAGTCCCTATAAGAGCCAAAAATGGGGAAGACACAGAGAAACAGAGAGGAAAAAGCCATGGATGTGTACACAGAGGCCAACATCTGAGGGCACCAAAAGCCAAGGAACCCAAAGTATATCTAGCAGCCACTAGAAGGTAGGACAGAGGCCTTTAAACCACCATCTTGTGGTAATTGGTTTTGATCGACCAAGCAAACTAATACAATGATGCAAAAGTGCATCCCAATTTGGAATATCAAAGTTTACAGAGAGTTAATTAACTAGTCTATCCAAAATAAGCAAATATTTACATGTATTTTTAGGATAAAATAGAGTTAAAAGTTTATGTTATACAGTCCAATAAAACTGAAATAAATGTAAGAGATGATATGATTTAATATTTAGAATAGACAATGAAAAGTCTTATTTTAATAACTGTCAGTTATTACCATTTCTACAAAAAAAAAAAAAAAGAAGTACCATTTTAGTGAATAAACAGCAAGAATAGTGACCTGTAGCCCAGCAACAAGGTTTTCTTCATGAAAATGTTCCAAACAGTTTGGAATTATTAAAATAATTCAAGCAAAAATGATTCAAGAGAGGTAAATGGTGCTATCTCAAAATTTCAGGAAATTTATTATCATATAAATCAGGAGAATGAAACTATATAACTTTCTTCGTTTTATTTTGTGGAGTGATTTATTTAAGTTTCCAGATGGTTTGCAAAATTTGTTTGAATATATTAGATATATAAATAATTTCTTGTGGATTTCATTTTTGTAATTTCTAATTGCTCTAATTGCTTTAACTGAGTAGTATGTTCTTTATATATTTATTGCACATTGCATTCAATAAAATCAGATAATATGGTCTACAAATTATCACCATATTTTATTTGTTATGGTTTCCTTTGAAACATTATGGTTGTTGCTAATGATTTGATTAATTGTAAATATGTCTAATCCAAGATGATTCTCAATAAATATGGTTAATAGTAGCAATTTATTAGAATATACGATTACTAAAAATCCTTACACATTTTAAGAAGGAGAAATGCAAAGTGTAATGAAAAATGCAAAGTAATTATTTTATCTGATTTATTATTCAGGTTTCAAAAGTTATTTTTTAATAAGGTAAAATGTAAGATGCTACTTGGATCATCTCCTCTTCACCTCATTGGTGATGGAGGAATTCCCAGCACAAAGTTATAGGAAAGACAGAACACAGGACACCAGACAGTAGACAGGAGAGATTTACATATGTTTATTAGTCACACATACAGTCTGAGTATAGGACACCACACACCAGATGAATACAAAGGGGTGACACTAGGACAAGAGTGAAGCACCGGTTGCTGTAGGCGGGAGGCTTTGTAGGAACTTAAGTATGGGAAGACTTTGGCTTCTGTGAGAGGGTGCTTGCCTTGTTTACGTAATTCTGTGGACTGGCAGGGAAATGAGCTTCCCCTACTCAGAGAAAGAAAGCAGTGTACCTTGTCCTTGAGGTAAGTAAAGTTGTGCTTTATGGACATTATCTGCTGGAGAAGAGAAGTGGGGAAAGTTGCAGTTAGAACCTCTGGAGCCTTCCCAATTTTGCCACATGACAAGACATCATATAATAGTGAAACTTATTGAGTCTCAAACAACAAACTGGGAAGGAGTTGATATTATATAAATTTTGAATCTCACTTTTTAGAATTGGAATAAGCCTAAAATATATCTTTATAATTTTTGTGAATAAAATTATCTTAACATTAATCTCCTCACTGCTTCCATTACCTGTTTGTCTTTAAGACTATAGGTAATAGGATTCAGTAATGGAGGAACTATGGTATAAAATATAGAAAAAATAATGTCATGAATTTTTTCTGCAGTAACTGAATGCTTTAGGTTCACATAGATGCTAGAGCTTAGGAAAACAGACACCAGAAGTATGTTTGGGACACAGGTAGAAAAAGCTTTTCCTCACTCTCTGCTGGTTGGAAACTTAAGTGCGGTTGAAAATATATGAATATAAGACATTGCAATTAAGAAAAATCGGCCACCACCAAACACCATGGCACAGACAAGATTTGCAATCTCATTGTAGAATGCGTCAGAGCATGAGAGTATCAGCAAAGAGTGGATGTCACAGAAGAACTGATGGATCACGTTGGACTGATAGAAGGGCAGTCAGAATGTGTTTGCAGTGTGGAATCCTGAGTAAGCCAGACCACTGAGTATTGACGTCCATTTCATGTAGTCACAAACCCGAGGGCTCATTATTACTGGGTAATGGAGGAGTTGGCAGATGGCCACATAATGGTCCCGAGCCATGAAGGTAAGGAACATCACTTCCACATATCCACAGTAATTGACCAAGAAGATCTGAGTTGCACATCCAGCCACTGATATAGCCCTGTTTTCAGTGAGAAAGTTGACACAGGCATTGGGGACAATGACAGAAATGTAGCACATGTCTAAGACAGACAGATTCCTAAGGAAGAAGTACATGGCTGTGTGAAGGTTCTTGTCGATGGTGGTGACTGTGACAATGAGAAGATTCCCTAACACAGTGGCCAAGTACATCAGTAGGAATAACATGGAGTTCAGGAACCTGATCTCCCATCCATTAGCAAAACCGAGGGGAGAAACTCAGTTATTATGGTGGAATTGGCCATGTTCTGGAAATTTTCACTGACATGGGAAACAAAAGGAATAAAGCCATGAAATACAGGAAGGATAGAAATAATTTATAAAATTACTTTAAATGTTTTCTTTGAAGGTATTTCCTTATATATTATACAATTGTTCTTTTTTTACATGTAAGAAAAGTCCTCTATTAGTGATTCTGAAATAAAACCAACTTAGATGTTAGGTCTGAAAAATACTTAATTAGAAATTTCCAAATGAAAAAAGAGGTGAAATCGTAAATAAAAGAAATAACATAGAAATGAAGGACACATAGATAGCTATTAAGGGAATTTTGAATATTCCAAAATGCCAGAAATATTCAAAGGGCCTGTTCAAAGTGATTTCCATTCTGAGCAAGCCTTTCATGAGACTAAGGGGGTTACATTTCTCATATTGTGTTTTTCATTCCTTTCAAAAAGCAAATGTATAATGTATCTCTCCAAAAATTAACAAAATGTAAATGTGTTGCAGAATAAAAAATTCTAAGTACTTTTAAATTATATTTACACATGATAAATATAATATTATCTTTAAAATATTTAAGAAATACTGAGCAAACAATGTTACTTTGAAATTCTAAATGAATTTCTGAAAGTTGCACTTTCATAGTTTCATATTATAAAACTCATGAAACATACACATTATTATAATTAAACATGTTTATATATTTACTTATAATATTCCTTTAGTAAAAATATTAAAGAGCTTGAAAAAAAATGGTACATTCAGGTCACAAAGATGAGATTTGGCTTTTCCTTTTTCTTTTAATGAATTTCCTCAGTTTCAACATCACAAGTAAAGTTCAATCATGAGACAAGTAGACTGTAGTAAACACGATTCTGTTCAAAAGTAAGATAATTTTCTAAATTTGGGGGTACAAAATGTACCTTTTATTGTTACTAAGATATATTTTTATTTTTATGCATAAAGAATAAACACAGGTATAAAATTAAATTATGACTATTTTCTAGAATTTTAGATATATCTGATTAAAGTATGGTAGTCAGTTATTTAATACATGTGGTAATTTGATTTGGGAAATTATGGAAATAATTATTATTAGATTTATGAATTTATCTTAAATAAAAAACATGAATATTTCACTAAGGAGCTATTATATGGATACCAATCTAGCTATTTATGCACATTTTGAGTCTATTTACATCTAATCTCAACATAATGCCCAAGCTATGGTTTATGAAAAGAAAACTTTATCCAGTATTTTAAATTTAACTGGGATATTTGTGTTCATATCTATTAGTACTTGGATTTTATATACCAAATTCTATGTTTTACATTTAATTATATCCCATAAAAGATGAATATATCATGAAATTTTAAGCTGAATTCAGCAAATACAAACACTGTATTTTCATTCCATAACCAAAAACTATCATAGAAGTTTAATTTGAGTTTTCTGGTAATTGTCAAATATAGTTGAAAAAGTTCAGAAAAGGAAAATATAAAATTAGTATTCTATTTTGAATTATAATTTTTTCATTTCCTTGACATAATTAAACATCGTTCATCTTTTAATTGATGTGATAACTGTGTAAATTTAATGTTTTCTTTTTTAAATTCAAATATATTAGAAACATTATAAAGAATAGACTCCAAGCATCGTTCTGAAGATTCAGTTCGTGAAAATGTCCTGATATTATGTTTGTCAAAAAAGGGACTCCAAACCTGGAGAACTACTTCTGAAATAAATGAATTATATTCTTTAACAATATTAAAATACTGTGGTTTCATTTAGTTATTGTTATACT
Organism: Cabassous unicinctus; assembly: GCA_029593785.1. Lineage (NCBI taxonomy): Eukaryota > Metazoa > Chordata > Mammalia > Cingulata > Chlamyphoridae > Cabassous > Cabassous unicinctus. The sequence continues at coordinate 41,578 of JAQZBX010009909.1, forward strand.
ACAGTTGTATATAATATTGTTTTGGCTTTAATATTGATGTCTTTCTTAGTTGCCCTTGTACCTTCTGAATGCATACATTTTCCAAGTAAAGGTTGTTTGAAAACAAAACTTCTGAATCAATACAGTCAGCATAAATACGCAATTTTTGGTCTTGTTTTGTTTTTATACAATGGACATGGGTTCTGTAGACTACATAATATTACCATTGTGGGATTTGAAATTACAGCAATTCCTCAAATAATTTAAGAGTTCTCTGTTCCTGCTTTTTTATTAATGAATAGACTATTCATTTACTTATTAATTGGATGAAATTATCTTTTGTAAGAAAAAAATTTGAGCTATTGCAGTGATACTGTATACAGAGTTTAAATTTGAATCCCATGTCCACTTTGAAAACAAAAAGCTAAATTTAAGCAAAGTGCAGATACATCATTGTATGAAGTAAAACAAAGGATAGAAGGAAAAGTTTAAAATAACAGTAACCAAAATATACTCACCCTTGAAGATTGCATGCTTCAACCTAGGAGAGGGAACAGTGGTTTATCTTGTAATGGCATGCAAATCAAGGTCTGAAAGACGATTTAACCAATTTTTTTAATACAAACAGGATTTGAGAAGGTCTTCTAATGAAAAATGTACCATTTTTATGTTGTGTAGTCAGTTCAATCATTTCTACTTATATAAAATTGTGGGTTTGTCCAGCAAAGCCTCTGGGAACACAGTCCACACTAGTCAGTGTGATAGCTCATTGCCCAAGGGTAATTCAGGGAGGTAATGAATTCTAGAAAGCAAATGAATAGGGCCCAATTAAATTACAAATGCTGGAATCAACCCAGGTGTCCATGAACAGATGAATGGATAAACAAGAAATGTTATATTCATATGATGGAACATTATTCACCTGTAAGAATATGACAACATGGGTGAACCTCAAGGACCATATTTTGAATGAAATAAGCGAGACACAAAAGCACACATATTGTATGATCTCACTAACATGAATTTATTATAATAAGCAAACTGTTAGAGGTAGAATCCAGAAAAAAGATTACAGAGTTATAGAATGGGGGTAGAGAATGGGGAGCTGATGCTTAATTACTCCTAATTAAGTTGGTTGTAATTGTAAATGGACAGAGATGATGGTAGCATATTATAGTGATTTTTTTAATTATCAATCCTTAAATATATGTGTTATTATGGTTGAAAGGGGATGTTTTGGGTCATATATGTTACTAGAAGGAAAGTTAGAGGATAAAACATGGGATTGTATTACAGAGTGAGCCTTCTTGTGGATGAGGATTGTGATAAATAATACAAATAATAATGTTTTTTTGATCTATAACAAAAGTATGTCATGAAAACAAGGTATTAATATTAGGGTGGTATATAGGGAAAATACATCTAAAGCAGAATGTTGACTATAGTTAACTGTTTATTTTTAACATTCTTTCATCAATAGTAACAAAGGTACCCCACCCATGTCAAGTTTCAACAATGGAGGATATAAGGGAATGTTGTAAATTTTACTTTTAGGAAAATATTATATGTGAGAGAAATACCAAATTTTATTGTCAATAATACTGATATACTCAGTCTTCTCTGAAAGTACATGCAACCAGCTGCAGGTCAAAGTTTCATCTTCAGAAAAAAATAATAACTTGTGAAACAAGAGACTTAAAACCTTCAGATTGTTCTTATAATGGTTGAGCCGTAAAATCCAGCAGATATGTGGCCAACACCTATTCTCCAGTTCTTCAACCCTTCCCTGGACAACTAACAAATGATCATGATTGACCAGCCCAATCCTAAATTCAAGGAGTATCTTCAACTGTGAAAAAAGTCATCCCATTTCTCTGACCCATAATATCTACACCCATTCTCAGCCTGAAGCCAGAATGGACATCATCCCAAATAACTCAGGATTGAGAAATGAACAAAAATAAGGGTGGTCGTAGTGTAACTATTAAATAAAGCAAATTTGTAGTTTTTGTAGCTATATTTTCTTAAATGAATAACTTGTAGCATTGATATAAAAATGAGAAATAAATCTAATGACCATAAAAATAAATAAATATTGAAAAATATTAAAGATATGTCATATGCAAAACAAAACAAAAACATTATTACAAAGCTACATCAATTAAAACAGTGTGTTACTGGCATAAGGGTAGAAATATAAATTAATGGAATAGAAATAACAAGCCAAAAATAAATCCATATGTTTTAGGTTATATGAATTTTTACAAGGTTGTCAAGATCTTTCAAAATAAATCAGTAATCTTTTAGATAAATGGTGTTGGGGCAATGGTTAATGACATACAGAAGAATTATTTTACCCCCCTACTTTACATTGCATATAAAAATAATGCAAAATGGTTCAAGCCCTAATTTAAAACTAAAATTAGTAAATCTTAGAAACAACATAGGATTAAATTCTCATGAACTTACATGTGGCTCAGATATATGATATGACACCAAAGCACAGGTAGTAATAGTTATACACAAATTGTAATTAATCAAAATTAAAGATTCATGGCATAGATGAAAAAAGATAGATTAGGTAGGAATTGTTGCAAACTGCTCCTTCCACTCACCCAATGAAAAAGCTGGAAGTAGAGCATGGAATACCTATATATAAACCCTGGAAGCAGAATGGATTTTTAGAACAACTATAAAAGTGCCAGAGGAAGGAGGAGGTTGCTTAGATTTCAGGTTTTATAACTGAAAACACAAACCAGTTATCAGCCCCAGTTGCTCACCCCCATGGCAGCAGCATTGGATTTGGCTGCCACTTCAGCAATGCAGTCCAGATTCTGGCAACAGTGGGCTGAAACTGGGGCTAGCTGAGGAAAACTCTTCCTCTAACAGTTGGGATTGAAAAGGTTGAGGTTGTTTTGTGGGATCCATGAGGGACCAGCTTGGAAGCAAGTCTCAATTATGACCCTCTGGGAGCAGTGCTTCTAGCCTCCCACCAACATCCACTTGGAAATAATGGGTGAGTGTTTGTTTCTTCCTTCTGTGTATGGGATTTTTTGGATTGCATATCCCTGAGGGCACAGCACAGACTTCAGACTTTGTACTATCCCTCTACAGCAACAATTTCTGGCTTCAAAACAGCATCTACCAGGATTTAAAGACACAAGGCAATTTTTCATTGGTTGAGTTTTTTTCCTTCCTTTGTTCTTTAGTCTAGTAACTCCCTGAGGTCCTAGAACAGACACTACCCTTGGTTTTTCTAGAAGCAGTGTCTTCTGGCTATACACTAGGTTCTACAGACACAAAAAGAATTAGTCTCCCTCTCTCTCATTTCTCTGTTTTAAATTTTTTGATTTGTTGACTTTTTCTTTCTCTAATTTGTGTTTTGAGGCTGCTGGGTTTCTGAGGGACAAGCAGGGACACTGGTTGAAAGAAGGCCTTGAAAGAAGAAGCTTCTGACTTCTCACCAGGACAAAATAAAAGCCTTGGAGAGGCCATTCAATTCATTATTTGTTCCTCATTTCCTTCCACTTTTTTTTTTATTGTGGGTAAGAATCAAATTTTTCACAATACATACCAATATTTGTAAAATGATATATAAATACATATGCATATATGTGCATTTGTTTACATAAATGTTATTTGTTATATAT
>JAQZBX010009910.1:0-45207 GCA_029593785.1 Cabassous unicinctus
AATGGGGGTGGGGGGTGGAGGTTAATAAATAAAAATATATCTTTTTTTTTTTAAGTAGATGGCATGTTAATACTGCACCCTTTCTTGTTTGTTGATTTTCTTCCTTCATTAAACAAATACCTACAAATTTATTCACATTCAAAATTAATTCACATATTATGAAGTGATTCCTAATGTTAAGTGTGGTGGTTGCTGAGCATAAAGCTGTAAATTAGACAGACAATCCTTACCTTCACAGAGCTGACATTCTTTTTTTAAACAATTTATTGAATTATAACATTCATACATGACCATACATAAACTGTCAGTGTTCAGTAAACAGTTACAAAACAAACATGTATAACATCATGCAGGGCTCCCACACATCACCCCCCACCCCAAACACCTGTATTGTTGTGAAATATTTGTTAACAAATCATGAAAGAGCATCGTCAAAGTATTACTACCAACTAGAGTCCGTATCTTCCTACCTTACACATTTTTTTAAAGGATTTATTTATTTATTTACTTTTATCCATTTTTACACCCACCCCACGCCCATTTTGGCAGTTTCTGTGTCCATTCGCTGGGCAACTCTCTGTGTCCGTTTCCTGCCCTCTTTTCTCATCCTTCTCCTCCTGTCTTCACTGGGATTCGATCCTCGGAACTTCCAATGTGGGACAGGGGCATCCTACTGCCTGTGCCACTTTAGTTCCTGGTTTTTCAGTTCATCTCGTCTTGGCTCTCCCTTGTGTCACTCTCCTTTACGTCATCTTGCTGCCTGCCTCGCGGGGCCTGGTGGTGCACCCGTGCATGGGGCCTGGTGGCCCACACGCATTCTATATTTTTCTTTTTTTATTTTTACCGGGAGGTCCCAGGGATCAAACCCAGTTCCCTCCAAAAGGGAGACAGACGCCCAACAACCTGAGCCACATCCATCCCCTTGCTATATCTCTTAAGGTTGACCAAAGATACCTGGAGTTACAGTCTTTTCCCATGCAGGATGGTCATATAACAAATTAGGCTTAGTTTATCACCAGCATTCTAAAAACCAGATCAAGGGAGAAAAACTAGGCCTGGGGACACATGCATGGTTTCTAATATAGCGAATGTTTAGCCTACCCTGATTATCACAAAATCAGCACAGCAAGAATATTCGCATGGAGCTGACATTTTTTTGGCACAAGATTTGTTTCTGTCATCTTCCTAAGTCACTGGACTGACTGAAGATAATCCAGTTGCTTCTGTACATCCCTCTGAATGTATGGATGATGGCTTAGCCCAACAATTTACAAAATCTCTTTAAAGGGGGAGGCGTGTATCTATTAAAACGAACCATATAGACTCATCTATAAGGCAGGGTACTAAAAGTTAGGTCCTAAAGATGCTCCAGTACATAGTCATTAAGTCTTAGAGTGAATAGATGTTATTATTGTTAATTCTGAGGCCATCTGGGTACAGAAAAGAGTGAAAAGACAAAGACATAAACAGTAGTTTTCTCCTTAGAATATACATGACCTTAGAAACAAAAGCTCTTCATTTTCCATGATAAGTATAGTTTGTTAGATGGTATCAAGCTTTTTGCTATATATGAAAGTAGTGTAATATCATTGTAAAAAAATAAATGTAAAGGAATTAAGACTTGCTCATCATGACATCATCCAGTTAAAACATTAACTTTCTGATGTATTCCTTTTGGTCAACTCATATTCACATACTCCCACATTTATGGGAATTTTGTTTGTCTTTCTTTTACTTAGAGTCCTATTGCATATGGAGTTTAGGTTACTACTTTTTGTATTTGACATTAATAATAATAGCCTTCCAAAACTGTTTTAATGGCTATATATCAGTTCATCATATAGATAAACCATAATTTTATTTAATCAGCTCCCAATTGTTGGACCTTACCTTATGTTTTGTTTTTCACTATGATAAATAGCATCTTTGTTTATAAACCTTTCCCCACCTCTGACTGATTATTTCCTTAGGATTGATGGCCAATAGTGAGATTATTAAGTTAAAGGGTATGAACCTACATTGCCATATTGGCCTCCAGGGATACTATACTGTTTTATATTCTCCACAAAACTGTTCTGCTAGATGCTAAGCTTTTGAGGGGAGGAAGACAATAGAGAGGGATGGAGAGAGGGAAAGGGGAGAGGAAGTAGGAAGAAGACAGACTTCTGATGCTAACAGCACTGTTGAGTTACCATTTGTGAGCCCTAGGAGCATGCTCCCTCCCTGCCCAAGCTCACGTTAATAAAAGTGCTGATGGCTTTTCCTGAATTTAATACCCAGGAATATGCTCAACTGACCAGTGCTTCTGGATTCTTCCTTCTGAGGTCCCCATCTGATTTCTCAAAGACTCCTGGGGCATATGAAGTCACTTACATACATCAAGTTGGAGCTTCCCTTTCAGAACTTGAAGGTTATTTTCTCACTTTTCAGAACTTCCCAGATGATGAAGTTGCCATAGGTTCAGTCCTGTTGCCCAAGACTGACACTTAAAATAATATCCAGTTTACAAAATTACGTTTTTCACAGCATCTTTCTTCTTCCTTCCCTAAATGCATAATTTTTTTTTTTCTCAAAAATATTACATGCCCCTTAAAAACATTTGGAGGATGCAGGAATTAATTTTAGAAAAGAAATCATCCATCATCTCTACAAACACAGTCTTTGTCAGGATTTTAGTATTTTTTCTTCTAGGCTTTTTTCTATGCATAGATTTTTTTCTATGCATAGATTTTTTTCTTTTATAAAATTGTAAACATACTATAAACATTCCTCCTCAGCTTCTTTATTTTCACTTAACATTGCCACGGGTGTTTTTTCCATCGTATTACATAACCTTCATAAATATTAATTTAAATGGCTTCATGACATTCCAATGAGAGGATCAACCTTAAATTACATAGCCATTCCTGTCAGAAGGAGATTTTGGATCTTTTCAACTATAAATAACCCATGTCAATACCATTGTACATAAGCTAATTTCATAGTTGGTTTATTTATTTAGGATAGATTTTTAGATACAAAATAATAATAATAAAATAGCTAATAATAATATCTATTACTTATTATACACTGACTAGTCTTCAGGAATTTTACTTAATCTATTTCTATGCACAATGTTTCAAGGTAAATAGCAATATCCCCGTATTGTAGATGAAGAAACTGAGACTCAGGCAGGCTAATTAATTTGCTTTAAAATGCAAAGCCACGAATTAAATCCAGACCTCTATTGTTCCAAAACTCCTGCCCTTTCATCCAAATACTGACACTTTACTATATCTGAAAATGCAAATATTTTTAGGGATCTTAACATTTATTGTGCCTTATTACTTCTGACATCTTCTCCTCAATTTTGAAATTTTTATTTTGTGGATTTGTTTATGTTTGCATGTTTGTTGGACCTAGAAAAAAATTTTAAAGCTTATATAGCTAAATGCCAGTCTTTTCTATTTTAAGTTAGGAAAATACTTTTCTTTCATCATTTTTTCTGTAGATTGAATTTTTTATATTAAATTGCTTAGTCCATCAAGAATTTACTTTAGTACTTGAAATCAGGTGTGGAATAAGGAAAAGAAATAACCTAATTTCCCCCTCAAATTCCTAGTCATTTAGCCCAATTCCATTCATAGTAAATATTCTCTTTCCCACTGAATTATATTACTTTTATCAGATATTAGATTCTTATATGTATATTACAATTTTTTTTTCTTTCTCTTCTCATTTATCCATTCACTCATTTAACCAATATTTATTCAGTGCCTGATATAATGCCAGACTCTGTGCTAGATCTTGGGGAAACAGTAGTGGAAGATACTAGATTTACTAGACAAAGAATTAAACCATTACTTAATTATAGTATTTCTAGCAGCTATGAAGAATATTTAGAGAGAATGTCATTATGGATCATACCAAGAGTACCTGATTTATTCTTGTACAAATAAGACACTTTCAATTACTAATGTTTTCTGAATTTTGATACATGATTTGCTAATCATTCCCTCACTCATTGCTTTGTTGCCTGCTTATTCTGCCAGGTGAAGTAAAAAATGGCTTTTTTCAACTTAAGCACATTGTACTGTTGAATTAAATAACATTGGAGGAATTAAATTGTAAAGAATTGACATCTTTACTATATTCCGTTATTCCATATACATTTTCTTTTATGATTCTCAATAACATTTTGTAGTTTTCTTCAAGTACGTCATTTTATTTTCTTGTTATTTGGCGGCATTTCATACTTTTTCTGCTTTTGTAATCAGGATTTCAGTTTTCCTTATAATTTATAACTTATTTTGATGTTATAAAAGCAAGCTATTGATTTTTCTGTATTTATTATGTATTCAGCCACTTTACCAAACTCATTAATTCTCATGTTTTTTCCATTTTTTTCCTTTGGGTTTTTTATAGATGCATTCTCTTTCAAGTAATAGTAGGTGTTTTTCTCTTTCTTACTGATATTTAGGCCTCTTTTTTCCTATTTCATTTTTATTAAATTGGCCAGAATGTCCAGAAAAATATCAGATAATAATGATGATTACATAAGCAGCCTTACTTCTGTGCCCACTTTGATGAAAAGTTCATTATCTCACTGTTTCACATGATGCTAACTGTTGGTTAAGCATACTTTTTAATCATTAGGTTAAGAAAGTATCCATCTTTTCTTATTTTTTAAAAGAGCTTTTATTCATAACAGGTCTTGAATTTTATCATCTCTGAATCTCTTATGATGCCTTTTTTTAATTGAGCTCTTATGTAAGAGAATTGTTTATTTAGGTTATTAGCAGCTGCATTGGTCACATTTGATTCTGGTATTTATTATTTTTTTCTGAACAGGGCTGCAACATACCATGGTAGCACTCTGGAACCTTGTGAAGAGGCTTGGAGATGGAGTCCTCCCACTCGGAAGTGCAGAAACAGTTCTGTAAATTCAAGCTGAAGATGCTCCAGTCTCCTGAAGAAGAGACCCAAACCCCCAACAGACACCTGAGTGATGACCACTCAAGACACCCTGTCTGAGAGAATATGGAATCGGGTCCATACTGGAAAGGATGTTGCAGTTTTCTGCTTTACAGAGTATTAGAAGGTTTGGGGCATTTCTTCCTCCTGGCATGCTCTGTGATTAGCTGGACCTCTGTATAGTTTTGTCTGGTAAGCTTGGTTGGAGGACATGCCAAGCATAATCTGAGATGTGAAAAAAGGCTTGGCCATAAGTCTTGGGCCTGTCATTTAGTCACCTTAGTGTAGACGTGATTTGAAATAATTTCCTGCTCTGCCTCAGAGTCTTCTAGCAGCTACATCCAAGGACCTTGAGGAGCTAAGTTGCCCATCCCATGAGCCATTCATTTCACACATGTTTATTGAGCACCTGTTATGTGTTCAGCACTGTACTGGAGTTGGGGATATTGACAGTGAGGTACAGTAAGCCAGGAGAAGAGCCAGACAAAAGACTTCGTAAGATGCTGGAAACTTCCCTCACATTCCATTAATCCCTCTTAATTGGCACAACACTATTCGAGCCTGACCAGGTCATTAGAGTTAACAGGAGAATGAACAAAATATAGACAAGCATTAATTATACTCTCTAACCTCTGGGGTGGGGGGGAAGGGGAATGACAGCTTTTGTCTCCTGAAATGGGCCTACAGGTCCAAGTGCTGGGTGAGGAAGCCCTAACGGGAGCTTGTAAAAAGGGTCGGATGGGGCAAGCATGCTCTTGACAACGGGCCCTTCTTCAGATAGTTTTGAGGATCTCTCTACTCCTTCTCTTCTACATGAGTTATGTCAGGCAGGCTTGGAGGTGGGAAATCTACCATTTAGATGGTTTTGTTCCCCCCACCCTGCCCCAGGTGATATGGAGAGATCAGCTTGGCCAATTCTCTTTCAGGGCTCAGAAGAAAGTTGTTCTTGCTTTGAGTTCATCACCTGACCACACAGGCCCGTCTCTGTTCAGCAAACTATTCCAGGAAACACAGTTCAACAAACAAGTGCTTGCTAATGAAGAATGAGACTCAGACGCCCAAACTCTTGTTCAAAAATAAGAAATCTAACAGGCTTAGGACTTACTATTTTCATATCCATCCATGTGGCAGAAAGATGTGTCAGTGACCCTTTTCTGGCTTACCAAAGAAAACCCACAAACATTTATGCTTTTCAGAAAACAGTGATTTAAATTAAGTATTCTTCCATTACCAGAACAACTAATTATTCAGTAAGGCAACCATTAATAATTATAGAATTTGAAGAGGTTAAATGTTACTTTCACTACAATAGTCATAACAATAATTAATGAAATCTTACAAGATTTCTGACAAGACTCCTTTTATTTTTTCAGAAGTACCATTTACAAGGATGGTTTCATGGTGCAGAAAAATATCAAGGAAATAGGACACTTTTTTCTTGCTGAGATGTTTTCATCAGCTGTTGGAAGGGTGTAGTTTCAAGGCTAAACAAAGTGATTCCATTTATTTAGCAGCAAGGAAAAAATTAGGCTGAGAATCTGAGAACTTAAAATATGAAAAGGAGAAAGGTAGCACAGGAGCAGGGTGATAGCATATGAGATTCTTTCATCTATGTACTTAAAAGCAATTCTGATTTTTACTGATGTTCTCAAAGAATATCACAGAGGATACAGTTCTAAACATAGCAGCATTTCTTAAAATCCTCTTTCCCACTCCTCTTTTCTCAATCCTACTCATACGCCTTGCTGCTCAAAGCCTGTCTTCCCATTTCCTTCCCAGCTCTCTGCCAGCAATCTTCCTGAGATCTGTCCATCTGACTCTCGACCACTTTCCCCACTCTACACCCCCATTCCTGGATCTATTTTTTTCTCTCCCTAGACATTAACTTCCTCTTTGATGGAAATGTTCTAGATTTTTCCACTAAATGCTCCAGCCCAAGCATTGAGCTGACAAATTCAAATTTTGGGAAAGGGAGGAAAGGCAAGGAAAGAGTGGGGAGGGTTCAAGAATTCTCTCTCTTTCTCAGTCAGGGGGTTGGAGAAGGTGTTGTAAGAGCTCATCATTTCATTTGTTTTCTTTACAACTCTTCTCATCAGTGTGAAAATATTTTAAGAGTCAAGATTAGGGTGTAGGTCCAGAAAAAATGGGCCACAAATCCCACTTGGCATGCTTTTAGTCCATACCACTGACCCTTCAGTGTGGTAGGGGTGTGAGGAGGGGAAGAGGAAAGCTGTCAAGTCTCCAGAGAGACTTTTTCAAACTACATGTCTCTCCGTGGAAATTCTGAACTCATTTCTCTTAAATGAAAATCACCTTGACTCTTCTTTCTCTCAAATCTTATAACTAATTTATCAGTAAATCCTCTTGGCTTTGCCTTCAAAATATGTCCAGGAGCCAACCATGTTTTAACCCCTTCACTGCTGCTACTCTAGTCCAAGCCACTCCCACCTCCACTGGGATTCTTGGAGTTGCAAACCTGTATTAGTTTCCTATGGCTGCTGAAACAAATTACCACAAACTTGGTGACTTAAAACAAATTTATTATTCTTGCAGTCCTGGAAGGCAGAAAGTCCAAAATAGATCTCACTAGGCTAAAATCAAGGCATCAGCACGTCTGTGTTCCTTCTAGCAGTGATAGGGAAGAACTCATTTCCTTGCATTTTCAAGCTTCTAGTGCAGGGGTTCTTTACCTTTTTTGTTCCATGGACCCCTTCGCCAGTCGGGTGAAAACCACAGACCCCTTACTAAGTCCACACTATACTGTGTATTATTAATAAACATAGCACACCTGCACCAACACATCCCCACAAGAATAACGTGTTTTGAATTTCAGTTCAAGCTCACGGTTCCCTGGTTAAGAACCCCTGTTCTAGAAGCTGCCTGCGTTCCTTGGTTCATTCCCCACTTCCATCTTCAAAGCCAGCAACTGTTGGTCAAGTCTTTCTCACACTACATCACTCTCTTACTCTCCTGCCTTCCTCTTTCACTTATAAGGACCCTTGTGATTACATTGAACCCACCTGGATAATCCAGGCTATTCTTCCCCATCTCAGGGTCAGATGATTAGCAGCTTAACACCATCTGCAACCTTAACTTCTCCATGCCATGTAACATAGCATAGTCACGGATTAAGATGTGACATCTCTGGGGACCATTATCCTGCCTACCATACCTCTAACCTGGTCTCCTGGCTCCTACTCCTTCCTCGCTTCTATCTATTCTCCACATAGCAGCTAAAGTGATCTTGCTAAATCATTTGTCACATCACCTCATTCTGCTCAATCCTTCCCATGGCTCCCATCTCAATCAGTGTGAAAGCCAAAGTCTTTACAAAGAGTTACAAAGCCCCCCTACCCCCACCGATGCCATCTCTCTAACCTCATCTACTCCCCCTCACTCACTTCACACCACACTACTCTTTTGCTATTTGTCAAACACGCCAGGCACACCCCCACCTCAGGGTCTCTGCTCTTACAATTCCCTCTCTCTGGAACGTTCTGCATGGCTTACTCCCTCATCTTCTTTAACTCTATTCAAAGGTCACTTGCCACCCTATTTAAATGAGCAAAGCTCTACCCAATTCCCACCCTTCCGTTCTCCCCGTCTCCCTTTCTTTCTTTGTCCCCTAGCATTTAGCATGAAGTCCGATATACTACATATTTCATGTTTGCTATCTGCCTCCCCGCTCCCCATAGAATGTAAGCTCCTAGAGAGCAGGACTCTTTTGGCTCAGTGCCATAGCCTCAGTACCTAGAACACTGCCTGGCTCAGAACAAGCAGTCAGCCAAAGCTGTTGAATGAATGAATACGTGAATGAATGAAAACAATGAGAAACAAATTGATGAGACTGTGCTATACATGTGAATGTTGTAGAGGCCTAGGAAAAATCCTAGTTTAGGCCTGAGGCACAAGGGACAGAGGACAGCTCACAGAGTCAGTCAGAGCTTGAATAAAAGCTCTAAAATAATAAACTATGCACATTATCTTGGCATGCAACCTCCATGCATCTCCTCCAGGAAAGACGAAGGAATCCAACATCCTGATCTTGACTGAAGACCCACAACCTCTGGGGAGGGCGACCAGCCTTGGTAGTCCCAACAGCCCTCAGCACCACTAGGGTTCTTATCAGATTAGGTGATGTATTTGCTAAGATTGCATAACCCTATCATTTCTGACATCAACCCTATTGCATTATGAGAAATAAGATTGCATTCTATTTGCTAATATTTTATTTAGAATTTCCTTGTCTATATTTATAAGTGAGGCTGGTCTTTTGTTTTCTGTGTTATCTGTGTTTGGTTTTGCTTTGTAGAATAGATTGGGGGCTTTGAATCTTCTATAACTCAGAGAAATCTAAATAGCACAGATATCATTTGTTCCGTGAAAGTTTGAATAAATTCACCATAATAATTTGACTGAGCCTTAAGTTGATAAAGCCTAACAAGCATTAACTAGTAAGGTGGAGAGTATCCCAGAGGAAGGTTTTTAAAAATACAAGCCCCCTCTCAATTAGAAGCAGAGTGGGCATCACCATACCAAAATCCTCAAGATTGGGGAATGAACAGTGGGCTAAAGTAGACTTATTACTATTCTACCCTAGACTTATTATTATTCTAGCAATGGAAGAACTTTTGTCATTGATATAAAGGCAATGGCCACCAGAGGTTCTGAGGAGAGGGAAGAATAGGTGTAAAATGGGGGCATTTTCAGGACATTGTCCTGCATGACATTGCAGTGATGGATACAGGCCATTGTATATTTTGTCATAACTTACAAAACTGTGTGGGACAGAGTATAAACTATAATGTAAACTATAGCCTACAATTAGTAGCAATGCTTCAATATGTGTTTATCAATTGTAACAAATGTACCACACTAATGAAAGATGTTGTTAATGGGGAAAAGTGTAGGGAGGGTTAGGGGGTGGAGTATATGGGAATCCCCTATATTTTTCATGTAACACCTATGTAATCTAAAGCTTCTTTAAACGTAAAAAATTTAGTTAAAAAATACATGTAATTTGTTGCCTTTTTTCAGAATCCTTTCCATTCTGTTTATCTACCGTGGCAGTTTGAAATTATTGGTGAATTCCAAAAAGAAATACTGATTGTGTTTGTAAACTGGTCTGTTCCTCTGGGTGCATTAGATTGTATTAGACTCAGAGGTTTCATTTTTACATTATTAAATCAAGATTAGGACTTTTATTTGACCACATCATTAGCGTGACTCAGTTTGAGTCCCTGCCTACAGCTAGTCTACAGCTTTGGGCTATAGAAACAGATACTCAAAGATAGGGGAGTAAAAACATGGAGAAGGAGAACACAGAAGCAGATATGCAGAAAGAGAAAGTGCTCCATAGTCATGGCCCCAGGAAGAGAGATGAGCCTGATAGTCTACAGCTGACCTTGTAGAGATACCAGAGCAGCTGAGCCGGGAAAGAAATGAGCCCTGGTGAGAGAGATGAGCCTTATGCCAGCCTATAGCTGAGATCAAAAGAAGCTGGGACCATGGAGCCTCAAAAGGAAGAGGAAGGCTGAATCTTTGCAGACATCACCCGCCATCTTGCTTCAACACATGGCATCAGACTTTGGGTGAGGAAGTACCTCTTATGGTACCTTGAGTTGGACTCTTTAGGGCCTGGTAACTATAAGCTTCTACCCCAAATAAATACCCTTTATAAAAGCCAACAGATTTCTGGTACTTTGCATCAGCACCTCTTTTACTGACTAATACAGCTACTTATATAACCCAAGTCACATATAAAGGCTTTAATTAAGGTTCCCCTTTCTAATCCATGTCCAGTTCTACCACAGAATCTAAATCTTGAGGTGCTCACTGCTAGGGTTTCAGGCTGGCTAGGTGTCCAGATACCCAGAGTGTTAACCAGATGGCCCATCCCTTTCACAGGGGGTCTCCTCACCTGGTAGGGCTGAGTGAGCTCACTGAAGAGAGGGCCCAGGGTCTCTGTAGGACTCCTGATTAGCTAGAAGACATTCAGCCAGCCCCTCCAAGCCCAGGATGCCTTTTCAAGCTCTGTATGCACCGTCTAACAGACAGGAGTGAAAATAAGAATGGAATTAGCCACACTCTTCCCCTCACATGTTAGGACTGGTACTCTCTGGTCAGAAGGAGGTCATTTTCCACTTTAGTCTAACAGAAGAACCAAATATTATCACACACACACACACACCTTCTTTTTTTAAAAATTAGAACCTGCTAACTTTACATTTGCATGCTGTTATTCTAAATGTCACCTCAGCCTATTTTTTATAAACTATCTCTATAAGAAAGCCTTTCAGCAAGACAGTTCCATCCATCTGCCCCCATGGGATCTAAGCCCCCTCTCAATCAGAAACAGAGTGGGCATCATCATCCCAAAATCCTCAAGATTGAGGAATGAACAAACATAAGGGTGGAATGCAACTATGGACTAAAGTAGACTTATTATTATAGAACTTGTAACATTGATATAAAGATCGTGGTCACCAGAGGTTCTGAGGGAGGCAGAAGGAAGAATAGGTATAACATGGGGTACTTTGGGGACATTGGAAATGTCCTGCATGACATTGCAATGGTAGACACAATACATTTTGTCAAAACCTATAAAATTGTGCAGTGCAAAGTACAAACTATAATGTCCATGGTTAGTAGCAATGCTCCAATATGTGTTCATCGATTGTAACATATGTTCCACACTAATGAAAGATGTTGTTAATGGGGGAAATTATGGGAAGGGGAGCAGGTGGGATATATGGGAATCCCATATATTTTTTATGTAACATTTATGTAATCTAGAGTTTCTTTAAAATAAAAAATTAACTCAAAAAAAGAGAGAAAGACTTTCAGAATCTGCTTTTAGAAAGAGTCAGAATCTATTACAAAAGGGAGTTTTAAGTCCAATATGTGAACATGGCTTTAGAACGCAGGTCAAAAATGCACTCTGAATTTTAGAACGAGTCTTTGCCACCCTGAAGATTGAATAGGAGCAATTCAGGAACCCTTCACTGCCAAATAATATGTTTTTTTCTAATCACCCAAACCACACAACTGCTATCAGTCCTGGACTTTCCTTGTGATCCAGATGCCCTAAGATTAAAGATAGAAGTAGTTGTCGATGTTGCTTCCAGCCCTACTGCAGCATGAAGGGAAGCACAGCGTTCCAGAAATTAAAGCAGTGCAGCAACCACTGAAGAGGTCAGAAGGTTCATAAGATGCTACTGCTGGTCAAAGTAGCATGGACAATTCTTTCCATGACTAATGGTATAAGACCACCCTGCTACATAGCTGAGTATTTTTCCTCTCTCTTTAACTTCTCAGATCAGAGAAGTACTACTGATATAAAGCAATGGGCTAACTGAAAGCCACACAGGACCATTAGCTCCATTAGATTACAGTGGTAACCTGTATATGACAGGGCCCCAGATGGCCTAAGGTGAAACAAGAAAATACAAGAGATTATCCATATAGGTATTTAGCATAGCATATGCCTGGCATGCAATATGGGTTCAAATATCTATAAATATTATCATGGTTCTTATTGCTAATGTAAAGTTACTGTTAGAAATGTAAGAACAATACTGGGAAAACACCATCTCCTCACTGTTTCCATTGTCACCTTCCAACCAACCCTTACAGGGGACCTGAAAAGTTAGCCAGTGCTGGAAGGTGGAAGGTGGTCTCCAGAGGCAGAAGCCAGTCTGGGTATCCACCCTGAGCTGTCCAGGAGCCAAGTGTCAGAAAGGAGAGACTAAGCCAAGAAGTGCCAAGAGTCAGAGTCGGAGAAGCTGAGACCAAAGAAGTGAGGGCCAGAAGCCAAATCCAAACACACTGCTAGTGAAGCTGTGGGTAGGGAGCCAGAGTAAAACAGAAGCCAGTTTGGAGCTAATCAAGGAAGATCCTGGGAGGGTGTCCCAAACAGTGCTGGAATAGCCACAGTTTACCTTTAGGTGTCACTGGGCATGGCCGTATTTAATGGTCAGAAAGCTATAGGGTCAGAGTCTGTAAACAGTACAGTGGAACAGTGGTTCTCAAAGTGAGGTCCTAAGGTACAGCAGCATTGGTGCCACCTGGGAACTTGTTAGAAATGCAAATCCTCAGCCCCCCACCCAGACCTACTGAATATGAAACTCAAAGGGTGGGGCCCAAAAACCTGTGTTTCAACAAGCCCTCTGGTTGATTCTGGTGTATACTACAATTTGAGAACCACTGCAGTAAGACAAACTCTATAAAGCAGAATTTCTCTATGTTAGTTATATATTAACATCACTTAAATATCAACTTAAATAATACACCCACTTAAAAAATACCCACACCCAGGACACATCCTACATCAATCAAATAAAAAGTTTTAAGGGATGGGGCCATGGAGCATTTGGCATTTTTAAAAATTCCTGGGAAGAAAGGTGTAACATGGGGCATTTTTGGGACACTGGAATTGTTCTGCATGACACAGCAATGACAGATACAAGCCATTGTACATTTTGTCAAAACCTATAAAATTGTGTGGTGCAAAGCGTAAACTACAATGTAAACTATAGCCCACGATTAGTAGCAATGCTTTAATATGTGTTCATCAATCGTAACAAATGTACCACACTAATGAAAGATGTTGTTAATGGGGAAAAGTGTGGGAGGGGGAGAGGGGGTATATGGGAATCCCCTATATTTTCTACGTAACATTTATGTAATCTAAAGTTTCTTTAAAATAAAAATAAATAAAAATAAAAACAAACACTTTGAGTGTCAAAGTAGAAACTATGATCCTTTGAAGTGACTAAGGGCAAGATTTCCAGAAACCTGGGATCAACCCAATCAAAACAAAGACAACTCTGTATGCCGTTTATCATGGATGGGCTGGTAAAGACCAAGTGCTTTTTTTTTTCTTTTGAGTTAATGGGAGCCCGGGATTGAACCTGGCAACTTGTATGTGGGAAGCCAGAGCTCATCCACTGAGCCACATCGGCTCCTCTGAGTTTTTTTTTTTTCCATTTGTTTTGCTTGTTGTTTGTTTTGGGTTTTTTTTTAGGAGGCACCAGTAACTGAACCTGGAAGCAGGCACTCAACCGCTCGAGCCACATCTGCTTCCCCCAAGTGCTTTTTCAACTGAACTGAAAATTAATTCTGAAGTCGATACAGGTTCATTGTGTTCATTGTGGTGGAAGATCTGCTTACTAATTTTGTTTGGGGTTGAAATCTTTATTGTCTGCCCAGAATTTCAATCTGTTTCAGTTTTGTAAACTTCTCTACTGAATTTCAGTTTCAATAGAGGAAAAGAAGTTGTTATGCCCTCTCTGTTTTTTCCTCTTTTCCCTGGCAATCTTGATCAGTTCCTCCTACTCTTCCTTTCCGCCTTCCCCCCTCAAATGATGCAAGAAATATCATGGATATTTCATGTGAAAACGCATCCTTAGGAATATGACTTGCTGGTTTAGGACCACTTACAGCTCCCTCCAGCCATGGATTGCCATTGTAATTAGATGCAATTATTTGCTAAGTGTACTTTCGAATTTACCAGAGAGGCTACATTATTGGCCGTTCATAATATCTTAGTCTCCATCATGTTAAGGGAGGCTTAATTCCTTTCTTCTTCTAAACTAATTAATCCACAAGCAATATGTGCTTAATAGACTCTGAATAGTTACCAGCCTGGTCCAGTCTTTGCTAAGCTCAGCCCAAATAGGACATCATGGAGGCCCCTGGGGCAGCAATACCCACCCAGATCCCTCAGTGTGGACACAAGCACACACACACACATCTTTCTCTCTCTGCCTTCTTGTCAGCAGCTGAACCAAACCCTCTCTCCCCACTTTCTTCTGAAAGTTCATCTTCTCTTTTCTGAATAATGAGAGATATGGAAGCAGAAATAATCTGACCCTCCTGCAACACCGCCTTTTTTATGCCTAACTTCAACTTCTCAGACGGGAGGGAAATGTCATGCTGGCTGCAATGAATCACGTGCTCTCTGTAACTAGGCAGGTGGTGTAAGGAGCTCTGGGAAGGCTGCCTGCCCCCTCCTTTCCCCACCTGCTTTAGCTCAGCTGCTCTCCTCCACTAGCACCTCTCTCCCCTCCTCCAGGTCTAGTCCTTTGAAGCCACTGCCAGCATCCACACACAGTAAGGAAAGCATGCATTTTGGCTGACAAAGCACCTTTATATCTCATTTTTTTCCAGGAACAATTCTACTACTTGACTTATGAAATACCCTCTCCATTTGACAAATAATAGAACTGAGACTCTGGGAGTTGTATTAGCAAGCCCCAGGCAGAATCCAGGCTCCCTGGCTTCCTGACTACTCACACTTATTTGGGGGTACCATATTGCTTCTCTGGGGTACTATAAAGGCTTCTGGAAAAGCCTTCCCTTTAGATTTGGCACATACCAAACGGTCAGCCTCAGAGTTTAAAATTCCAAATTAGAGAAGTCCCTGTGGCCGGGACATTGGGTCTGAGACAAAATTCACTGTCCTCAGAAGGGGCAGCACATTAAGCGTCCATCAAGTACCAATAATGCCTTGATAAGACTTCATGATCAGAATGGTCCTGATAAAGTGGAGACTAAGCGTCTAGGAAAAGAAGAGGTCAATGTAATTGAGAAGCAGGAGAGGAAAAGTGGGGTGAAGCAGTTAGACCCCAGGAACTGGAGCACGAGAGCACCCTGGAGTCTGGGGTGGGGAAGACGAAAGTGGACAGACAGCGAGCACCAAAAGCAGACGTAGGTAGCATTAACTCCATACCTCACAGTTTCAAGGCAGCCCTGATCCCCTAAAATCAAGTGCTACCTGACTTGAAATTTCCTCCCTGCTCAGGACAGAAAGGCTGGGGACACAGTCGCCTTCAAAAAGGGACAGGAAGGGCAATCAACCAGGACCCCCAAAGTTGTCCTGCTCTCAGATTCTGCCTCCCCTTTTGTCCATGGCTGATTGCAAAATTGAAAAGCTGACCCCATTTCCTACGCATTGTCTTAACACAGAAGAAACCTCAACTCTGCTGTGGTTGAGGGGAGGAGGTAAGTCCCAAGCCATTTCATTGTTATTAGGCTCCTTTGGAAAAACTTGGGTTCCTAGACAAGCTAACCCTCTTGTGCTCCAACTTTCCTCTTCTCCAAACTTACCTTCTAGGTTGTATTATGTCTTATTCCCTCAATTACGGTGTAAACTCCTTGTGGAAAACAAACACTGTTTCTCTTTTCATCCTTTTCTTGCCACCTCCTTACACAGCACAGATTTCCATCCTCAAAGCTAATAAAGTCTACTTTATATGCTTTTTAAAAAAACTTTATTAAGTATATGAAAGAAATAAGTTTAAGCTCCCTTTCCTAACACTTTACCCTTCAGTGGTATCTTTTTGGAAGTAGGAATAGGCACGCAATAAATGCTTGTGAAACATCCCTTCCCACCCCCACCCCCCCCATCCTGTTCCTTCGTCACAGGCCACTCAGGCTCTTTGTGGATCGTTTCAAGTTCTCTGTGCATGTGTTTGAGGACTGGAGACCCATGCCCTCCCTAGGGGGCGGCTGGTTGTCCGCTGTGCTGACTTGATGCTTCTGTGTTTCCAATTCTTTCCATAGAATGTCTTTCCTTACAGCACCCAAGGTCTAAACCCTTCTCTTACATGCTTTCTCTAGGCGGCTCTTCACTCTTCTATCCCCATGGGCTCTCTCCTCTCCACCGCACCAGCTTGTCTAAATCTTTTACTACTAACCACTGAGGTCATTTGTTAAAACTTCAGATACCTGGGTCCCATCCTCAAAGATTTGAATGCCATAGGTTTGAGGCAAGGCCAAATGGGAAGTTGACACTCCATTTTCTAAGTTCTTATTGCTTTACATTGTGAGCCACATGGTTTAGCCCTTAAATAAGTGGTGTATTGTGTTATCTTTGGTTACTTACGTTCCTCAAAAACAGAGTGAACTTGCTTATCCTTATATTGTACTCCTTCCATCTCCCCCACCTCATCCCCAGGCTCTGGCAGTGGGAACAGGAAAGATGCTCAATGAATAGTTATCATTCATTCATTTTTGTGTAATGAACTTATGAATGGGGAAGAAGTGTAGCATCATGACATATTTATCAAAGGTTGGTATTCAAATCACCTAAATCATAGTCTCCTTAAGGGGTAGGGGAAGGGTAGAGTGTTAAAAAATTCAGATTCCTGGTCCTTGCCTTAAACCTATGATATCAGAATCTCTGCAGGTAGGAATCTGAAGTTTAACAAATTACTCCAGTTGATTCTTACGCAGTCCCGTGTGAGAGCTACTGGAACAGTGGTGTTTAGGAACCTGGGCTTTGGGGACTGATTGGGTTTGATTCTTAACCTATTTCTTCTCTGCACTGCATTTTACCATCAATAAGCTGGAGAGAAAAATAGCCCCCACCCCAAAGTATTGTTGTAAGGATTAACTGAAGAAAAGTACTTAGCATGGAGTTTGGCATTTAGTAAGGGCTCACTGAACAATGGCTTTAAAGAGGGAAGTGTTCTTTCACAATAGTTGGAGGAAGCATCATTAGATTACCCTCCTGCATCTCTCTACCACAATGATGGAGTGATCACTCCATCACTCTGCCATAGGAAGGTGGAGCGATGCCTGACTGATCAGTTTGGGAAGAATAAATTAGGTGTGTGCTTGGTTCTGTTTCTTCCTTTTCCTCTTAGGAACAGAATTGTCCCAAAGGAGTACAAATCCTCCACTGTTCCTCCAGGGGCCAACTCCATCCTTGTAGGAAAATAGGGAGGTGGATAAGAGTGGGAGGTGGTGGGTGGAAGGGAAAGGGACTCACCCTTTACAGGCCCAGTCCTGCTGTGACTGGGTAAGTTACTGTACCTTCTTCTGGGGTTCAATATTAGGAAGCTGTAGTGAAATGACCCCATTTACTGTCATTGCCAGTGACCCACTTTGTGCTTCCCATTCCTTCTGGGATTTCCGGGTTTAGAGGTCCAGGTTCCAGAAGGGAGAACATTTCTACCAGAGGATATATCAACAGAACCATTGATTTATAAGCTGTGACTGCTGCTAGGGTAGTTGGGGCTCATACCAAGGAACTCTGCAAGAAGGTGAGTCGCCATCTTGGTGGGAGTAATTGACCCCGAATGGCAAGAGGAAGCAGGTGGCTGTTACACAGGGGCACAGAGGTGCAGGTGATCCCCTTTGCCCCTCTTAGTACTCCCTCAACCAATTTTGACGGTAAATGGACAAATTCAATAACCACTGTCAGAAGAACACTGGCGACCAGGGCCTAGAGCCCTCAGGGAAGAGGGTCTGAGTCATGCCACCTGTACAAGCAGGGTTGCCTAGGACAAGGGAGACAATGAATATCAGTCGTGGCCTCAAGACCAGGTAGGGTGACAGGGCGCTGTAATTTGTCCCACTCACCTTTTTCTTATGTGCTTCTGCTAGGAAAAGAGGCCTACCAGAATCCTAGAGAAGCTGCTTTCAAAAGTTGTGTGATGAAATGGATCGAAACAGAGCACGGGGTGTATTATAGTGGACACACTGGTGAGCCACCAAATCTACCCCGAGGGCTGAAGGGCTTATTCCCCCTGAGGCTGAGGGTGCTGCTGGCTGATAGCCCTTTAGGTACTAGACCTCTCTGGAAATTGCCCCCAGTTGAAGAGAGCTGCCTCTCTCAAGGTTGTGCCCGCTTTTCAGAGGCAGCCTGAATCCCTTGACTGGCCCATATAAAAGTTTAAAGACCTGGCAAGCTCCACGGAGTTGGCTAAGGCCTTTGATACAATTGCATCACCGCCAGAATTTTCCCTCTGCCAAGCCTGCGTCCATTCCTTTCCCTTCTATGGTTGTTGATACCTAAAGGACTCCATAATAAACTTGCTGCAAACTAATCTCTGTCTCAGTTTTGCTTCCCAGGAAACTTAACCATTTTGCTCTGGCACTAAGCAACGTTCTCCAATTTAGTCCCCTTCAGTTATTAAGATGATATTTGGCCTACATCTCTCTTACTCTTTGCCTTATTTCTGATTCAGTACTTGGGCAGAGAATAGGGGCTATTTATTGGACTGCTTCAAAGCCCCAACAGCCATTCTTATTAGGAAATTCCAGAAAGGCCAGTGCTCA
The DNA here is from genome assembly GCA_029593785.1 of Cabassous unicinctus. Taxonomy (NCBI): domain Eukaryota; kingdom Metazoa; phylum Chordata; class Mammalia; order Cingulata; family Chlamyphoridae; genus Cabassous; species Cabassous unicinctus. Next base: position 19,021 of record JAQZBX010009910.1, read on the forward strand.
GAGACAAAAGCACAAACAGCGGCAGTGCCTTGTGGCTCATCATTCCCAAGCCAGGAGTCCTGCCAAGAGACAGGGCCCCGGGAAACCAGGCATGAACTCAACCACAGCTGGAGGGAATTTAATGTCCAGCTTTATCCTTCATAAGCAGCCCCACAGCAGAGCGCCTTTCAGCCAAGGATTAGACCATGTATCACTCGACAGTAATGAGGGACAGGGTCTTGAAATGCACCTGAAAATCTCTTCATTCTGGCCAGTCCCTAGCAGTGGGGTCCAGGGAAAGAATGTGGGATGAGTGACCTGCATTCGAATCCCAGCTTCCCTATCACTATTCACATGACCCTGAGCAAGCCACTTCACTTTGCTGAGCCTTATTTCCTCATCTATAAAAGGGAATAAGAAGAACTTTGCAGAGTTGATGGGAGGATCACATAAGATAATGTATGTAAAGCCCATAGCACAGAGCCTGGCTTCCAACAACTGACAGGCATAAGTATTTTTCACATAAAGTGTTTTTAAGCTTCTCGATGTGACAAATTATAACTGGCCTCTCCTAGCCAAATCATTTACCTCCCACTGTGCCATTTCTAAATAGGGAGCCTGTTTACTCTTGGGCAGAACAAGACATAGGTTTTTAGCAGCTCTATAGGGCAGGGAGCCATCTAATGAGTGTGGCTTATTTTTATCCCCCACTTCTTCCATTTTAGGCATCACCATTTGGATACAGGTCAGCCCTTGTGTGGTAAAATGATGTACCTGTTCGCCTGCATTGTTCAGTTATATAACTCCACTTGGCCTCAAAGGACAGAAAGCAATCAGCTCCAAATAGAGAGGTGTTAAAGTGAAACCTGGGGACATGTGAGAATGGGAGACCAGAGGCTGGAGCTGGGAGTTGGCAGAGGTGACGTGGCCAGGACCAGGCTCTTTGCTGGCACAATACTACCTTAGGAATTAGCTTCCCCCATTCGGCTGCACTTCTTGAGTCACTGGTCATTTCCCCGCATTTTCTTCCTGGCAGGAAAGCAATGTGAACAATCCATGGAAATGCTCTACCCCCAAAGAAGGAAATGCTCAAAGAAAATATCAAAGGGATTCGATGGCTAGATGTTCAAGGCTTCAGGGAAAACCTTGCCCTTGCCCTTTGGTGGCATAGCCTTCAGGTGTCTGCTGGCAACAGAAATCTTTGGCTGGAGAGTCTGCTGTCTGACTTGGTGTGTCCCATGTCCCTAGGCTCCAGTTTTGGAAAAACTAGAAAATAGGCCTGGCCAAGGGATGGAGCAAGTCAAGCAGCCTGAGGAATCTGGGCTCTTGCCCCACCGGAGCTGGCTGCGGGGCAAGTCTGCGGGTCTTAGGACCAGCCCTGACTGGTGTCTTGGAGGACATGCCCACCCAAGCCACGCAGGGTGTGGCCCCATTAGCTGCTGTGGTCTGTTCTTCTCCGAGCCCACTGCACACCAAGCTTAGACCTGGGCAAATCCAGGAAGCCAGGGAATTTTACCCTGTGTCTCCCAAGTTCCTTTCTCCTCACCCTTTTACCCTCTCTCCACCTTCTACCCCCAAAACTGCTCTGAGGACAGAAGCCTGGAGTGAATTTACTTCTCTGAAGTCACCTCTTCCTGGACAATTTATAGTTTAATGCTCACCTGATGGCAAAATGGAAGGTTTGGTTCTGTGTCAAGGGCATTCCCACATCCATAGAGGATGGGGCAGAGGCTCAGATGCTCCAGAGGGCTCTGGTGACCCTGACTCTCCTGAAGTCACAGCCCCGGCCACCCACATAGGATACCGACCCCTCGGCCCACCCTAGTGGCTCTTTTTCTTCCCTGCATCCGTGTACGTGTCAGACGGGACCCTTGGGTATAACTATGCCAGTAATAATAATGCCATCAGTGTTATTTCATTTAATCCTCATATCACCCTATATTTTATAGACAGGGAACTCAAGGCACGGAGACAAGAAATAATTCACCTAAGTCACACAGCTAGTAAGTGGCAGAGCCAAGATTCAACCTCAGTTCCAACAGGTTCCAAAGCTCTTCACTACTCTTCACTCTGTAGCGACAGATGGTCCTTAATTAAGGTGAGCTTTCAGCTCACTTGTCCCTTCGGGCAGAAAGCACTCCTTAATCTTACTACCCACCTCCAGCTGGTTGAGGAACCCCTCCCCTCTGCTCCCGCATTCCTAGGCCACATCTGGCTCACAGCTGCGTTGTTTCATTTGTTTGTGTGTGCAGCCCTCCGTGGAGTGAGGTTCTTGGATGGTTCTTGAGAACAGGGACCACGTCTTATTAGTTTTTATATTCTTGCCCCTGGTATAGGACCTGGCACCCAGTGGTGCTCAAGCTAAAGACCTGTAGACTTTCCCAGGAACTGGAGCTGCCAGGTGTAGCCTTGAGTGCTTCACAGCTAAGGAGGCAGATGGGAGCTGAACTTGAATCTCGACTCAGCCATGCAGAGGGGCGCCACCCTCTAACTCTCACAAAGGCACCTGCAGGCTGGTGGTGGCTAAGCCAGAGACTGGGATAACTCAGCCATTCTGAACTGGTAATTAACCCCCCAGTAGTCCAGTGTAAAATGCCAGAATCCACATTTTGCAGCCCCAGTGCTTTCTACCTAGCTTGTTTTAGGCAATTCAGTTGTTAAGTTTTATCAAACGGGATGTTACCTGAGATGACCAGTTTGGCTTACCACTTAAAATTTTTTCAAGATAAAGTCCTGAATAGCCAAACATATTCTCCCTTATCCTGTTTGGGAACTGAAAGTCTCAGTTTGGAGGACTTAGCTTCAAGTTTCCTAAAGCAAGCAGCTCAGGCACTGAGGCACTCTTCTCTTCTGACAGTCTAAGGTTGGTTCCTTTCAATTATATGCATGAAAAATAGCATTTAAACTAGTAAACCTTCATCCCCAGTACAGTCTTACATTATTCAAAACCAGAGTAATGATCCTTTAAATAGAATCATAGATTCACCCATCTCTGCCACAATGTCCTTATCTTTAAAAATGAGAATCTATATCACCATCAACAAAGAATATTTTTTCTGATGAAATCAGCTAAAGATATGTACCATTAGTAACTAATCTGATTACATGTGCCAACAATTTTAGCATAGGCACATGGTGTAGTTCAGAGCATGGGCTCTGAGGTCAGATTCACAGAGGTCAGGTCCCAGTTTACCTGCCATGGGACCTCACTTCCCTGGCCTGTATTTCTTCACTGGCAAATCAGGGATTTTGATGGCATCTTGCCTGCAGGACTTGTGGTAGTTGAAGTTGTATGTACCACAGAAAAACATGTCCTTAAATCTATTGCATTCCTGTGAGTGTGAACCCATTGTACGTAGGTCCTTATGATGAGGTTAACTCAATTAAGGTGTGGCCCATATCAATCAGGATAGATCTTGATCCTATTACTGGAGTCCTTTAAAAGTGTAGTGAAATTCAGACAGAGAGAGAAAGCCACAGGGAGGAAGAACCTGAAACAGAACTGGAAGAGAAAGGAGAGACCAGGAGATGCTGCCATGTGCCTTGCCGCATGACAGAGGAACCAAGGATCACTGGCAGCAGGCCCCAGAATTCCATAATCTTTAGGGAGAAAGCATCGCCTTGATGATGCCTTAATTTGGACATTTTCCTGGCCTCAACCACGAGCGAATAAATTCCCATTGTTTAAGCCAAACCATTTTATGGTATTTCTTGAGCAGCCTAGGAAACTAAAGCAGGGCTATTATGAAAATTTAATAAAATAATCCATGTAAAGTACTTAGCATGGTGCCAAGCATGTAGAAGTGCTTAAGTGTAATCAGACCATTCAATTAAAAAAAAAATCATTCCTGTTTGAGATCAAATTAAAATTATTCCAAAGAGATTTGGCCCCTTTAAAAGTAAGCTCTGTCAACAGAAAGTCAGTCTTCTTAATTGTCAGAAATTATGACTGACAATTTTCACAGAAGCAAAGAGATGTGTAAAGAAGTCCAATTGTGCGCGGATGAGAAAGAGTGAAGTCAGAGACCCACTCATTTTGTCACCGGCTGTTTTCCTTGGACGTGAGAAGGGATCCATGTGTTGCACTGTCATCTCCATCTCCTCAGTACTCCAGGTTCCAGACCTCACTCCTTTTCCCACTTTTTTGCCCCACGTGGCCTTCCAGCCCTGATACATGGCACAGTGTTCCCAGCTTTGACTGGGATTCTCTTCTGACTAACCAGATGAGATAGCCTGGGAAAAGCCCCTCTCAGCTCAACCTGGCCCTGGAACATCCCCATCCTAGTCCTGCCCCCCCCCCCCATTAGTGTTGGAGTGAGGCGCACCTGAGTCTGGACCGAAGCAGCAGCAAAGCCAAGAGAGTGAGTACTTGGAGGTACTCTTGGTCTCCAGTTTTCCCAGTTTGTCCCATCTCAGTTTTAGCACTGAGAGTCCTAAGGCAAACAGGGATGGTTGGTCACTCATGAGAATCCTAGAGGTCCCTTCAGAGGTGGTGTCTGTGCAGAAGGCGTGGGTCACGGAGGGAGGAGGTGGTAGCCAAACAGTAGCTAACCCCAAACCTTCTGTGTTGTAAGCCCCCTTTTTGTTTCTTAAAAATGCCTTCGGAGAAAGCTGAGCCGGTTACCAGCCTCTCGCTGTATGAAAGCTTTGATGTACTTAAGGATCGTTTTTTATTCCATCCTTCAGTTTTCTCCGGATTGAATAATAGCAGTCCCTTCAGACTGTGCCCTCACGTGATAGATAATTCCTTGTCACGCTCCTCTGAACCCTCTCCACAAGGGCCCTAAGCCCGTCAGTTTGCAGCCAGAGAAGGTACCAGGAGTCTGCCCCTCCTCTGAGTCAAATTCTCGTCTTTAGAATCCAGGACAGAGCTCCTGTGAAGGTGTGTGAGCTTCTAACCTGGCCTCGTCCAAATGAGTGCTCATCACACATCCAGCTTAACGCTAGATTTTTTGATGGGAAGGGAAAGTTAAAAAGGAAGGCAGAAAAATATCTGAACCTGGGGTAAAACCAAGTCAGAGTGGTGGGACTTTCTCCAGAGAGCCCCATCTCCTTCCTCACCACCACCACCACCTCCCCGCCCCCAGCTCCAAGCTAGGAAGGGGCACCCTGGCCGAGCACCAGCTCAGCTGGCAGTCGGTATGTGGTCAGAGCCGCTCCAGAGCCCTCCTCAGCCCCCCCCACCCATGCTCACCCGCCCCCTTCTGTAAACTCCTGTCGCTCCCAGAAGTTCTACAACACATTTAGCACTTAATTACAGCCGTGCTTTGTTCCTTAATTGTTTAATGTTAATTTTATTTTCCCAATGATATTTCAAGATCTTTTAGGAATACGAAGCTTGTCTCAGTTATCTTACTTTTTTTTTTTTTCACCTTCACAGTACCTATCAAGGTGTCAGGGAATTAAAAGCACTCAAAAATTACTGTCAGAGGATGAATGAACGGATTTTGAACACAACTTCCCCAGCATGCGTGACACTTCACACACCAAAGTTCAACACACGTTTGTTCAAAGAATGAAGAGATCCTACTTATCCACAATCTTCCTATTTATCAGCCATGTTTTCTGAGAAACAGAATAAAAATATAAAAAGTTGGAATAAGACAAAAATATAATAGAGTGGGATGAAGTACTTAGTATTTAAAGGAATTCTCTACTTTTTGTGGGGAAATCCTGGCTCCTTATTCTCTCATTCATTGATAGAGGAATTTGGGAGGTATTTCATGCAATGGAATGCATATTTGAAATAATGAAGATGGCTCAAGAGAAGAGCCAAAGGAAAAATTGACAAGAATTGACCAATTCAAACTCACTTGTGCAAGTGTAGACTGTGGCAATGCAATATCAGAGACAGTTGTGTAACTGGTGACTGTGAGCCTGGATCCCTGGTGGGTTCAATTAAAAGTCCCTGCCCAGGCACCAAGATTAAGAACAGATGGGTACCCCCAGGTTCAGTGGTTTTTCCCTTATCACCATCTGACTTTGTTTGCATATTTGTTGTGGTTTTTTTTTTCAAGATTTATTTTATTTATTTCTCCCCACCTCCTCATTGTTCGCATTTGCTGTGTCTTTTTTTTGTTGTCTGTTCATGGGGTCTGACCCAATGGTTCACAAACAGGCTAGACCCATGTCACTTAGGGCCAGGCTGTGGACATTTAGGACTGGGTAATTTGTTGCCATGGAGGGAGTTCTGGGTTAAACTGTGTCCCCCAGTCCTAACCCTGGTCCCATGAGCATGGCCTTCCTTGGAGATAGGATGTTTGAAGGTGTGATGAGGCCAACCTGGAGGACAGCGGGCTCTGGTCTTCCGAACCCGGGACCTCCCATGTGGGAGGGAGGCGCCCAATTGCTTAAGCCACCTCTGCTCCCTCCTTTGTTGTGTTTCTCATTATGTTTTCCTCTTTGTGTCTCTTGTGTCATCTTGCCATGTCAGCTCGCCGTGCCAGCCTATCACGTCAGCTTGCTACCCCGCTTGTCCTCCTCAGGAGGCACTGGGAACCGAACCAGGACCTCCCATGTGGTAGGCAGGCACCCAATCGCTTGAGCCACATCTGCTTCCCTATTTATTTGTTTTTAATTTTTATTATGGTAACATATATACAATATAGCATTTCCCCTTTTAAAAAGCCACTTTTGAGTATACTATTCAGTGGTGTTAATTACATTCCCAATGCGCCAATGTCTGTACATTTCACTGTATGTAAATTTTACCTCAATTTTTTAAAAAAGAAAAAGAAAAAATGGGCAATGGATTTAGGCTGACCACCACAGGGAAGAGGCCCCTGGGATTAGGAAAGGTGGAAATGGGCCAAATTGGAAAGGGGAGAGATTTGGGGGTTCTCCAAGATGGCAGAGGCCCACGCCTTGCTCCCTGAGGGAAGCATCAACAGACCCAAGCTCTAAAAGCCACAGTCTTGGGAGCTGAAAGAAAAGATGCCCGGGCCCAGGCTTAGCATAGAAATAGTGGTGCCTCCTATCTCCAGTGCGCCAGACAAACTCGACAGCAAGCAGTGGTCAGCTGAAAATCTGCAAAAGACCCTGGGACAGCTGAGATACTCACAAGGGGAAAGAATCGCCCAACACGATTGAGGGCAAATTTTCTACCAAGTTGTGCACATGTGGAGTAGTTTCATAGGGGGTGGCTTTAGGGGCTTCTGGGGGGAACACGGTGTCAGAATAGGGGCCCAGCTGTGAGATGCTAATCTGAAGTTGGTGGGGGAGGCCACTGTGAGAGGATTCCCGTGTCTACACAGGGCCTTGTGCCAACCTGAGGCGGGAAGATCCCTATTCAGCAGCAGCATCCGGTAGCAGGAGGAACAGCAGTATGACGGGGTGGCCACAGATCAAAGATCCAGGTCCTCCCACCCTGTCCGAGCCCACGTCTCCAAGGGAGAAGGGGCCTTAACCATGACTGATGTGGCTCAGAACAGATTTCATTTGCTGTGGGAAGAGAAATATGACATAGCTTGGACTCAGCTGTTAGGGAGTGAAGTTCAAATCTGCTGCTCATTTACACACTGAGTCACTGCTGAGTGGTCGAAATATCGCTGATGACTCAGGAAAACCACCACCCTTTGGATGTTGCTGTTCCTTCCCACCGCCATTGGCCCTGAGCCTCTCAGCTCTCCCCTCCTCCCAGCACGTCTCTCTAATCTGCATGGACCTTGGAGGATCAGTGACCCCCCTGCTCCGGCCTCGAGTCTAATGCAAGGTCTATTAATCATGTTCCTGTGACTTGAAAGAAGGGGCTTCGGGTACAGTGCTGCTAGGAATCTTGTCCCCAAGTGCCACTGTAAGGCCTTCCTCTAGGATTTTTACTTGTGTCCCCTTTAAAAAAAAAAAAAAAAAAACCGCTTCTTCAATTTAATATGGAAAAGAAGTAGCACACATAAACTGCTGATATTCTGAGAAAAATAATCTTTCTTAGTACTTGCAATAATTTTCGCTGCTGTCTGCACGCTGTACAAGTAGATTTCTATTTACTAATGGTGGCAATTAAGGCAAAGTCATAGGCTTAACAAAGTGGTTGCTTACTCTAAGCAGATATGCTAATCAATTTTCCTGCCTTGCTTAAATTTTCCATCCAGCTTAATATGTTGTGCCCACAGTTTCAGACGGGGCAGCCCCTTGTCTATAACATCTGTCTTTCCATCCACCTATGAATACCTGGCTGATAGTGATCAGTGAGATTCTGCCTAAAGAAATTCTAAATCAATGGCACAGAAACTCTAGCTATGAAACCACGAACACATCACTTAGTCTATTTCCTCATTTGTAGAATGGGTATATGATTTTTTTAATGAAATGTAATCACTTAGGTAATATACTTAGCATAGTACATGAAATATGACTACTCAAGAAATGTTAGCCATTAAAATAATATTAATCTCTTGTAAAATACATTATCATGGTTGTTGTTGTTAATGCTTGAACTGAAAGTATATGAAGTTGGGCCTCATGTGGCCATGTTAACCTTGAGCACTAGGAGAAAGAAAGGAACCTGGGAGAAGCAGGGGTGAAAGAAACCACACATTCCTAACTGCCCAGTTCTGGTTCCATTGGTTTCTTGCTCTTAGAAGTTCATAAAATGGCCTCTGGTGCCCTTAAGTAAATGTATCATGGTAGCCAGCCCAAGATGGCCCCCAGTGAGCCCCCTCCTAGAGGTTATGCCCATGTGGAGACCCCTCCCAACTCTAAGACTAGATCGTAAAATCCATTGTGATTTCTCCCTCTCTTGTTTGGATCACTCTGGTGGAATCCATCTGTCATGTTGTGAAGAGACGCCCACATTATGAGGAACTGAGGCCTCCAGCCAACAGCCACATGAGGGAGCCATCTTGAAAACAGATCCTCCAGCCCCATCAAGTCTTCTGATGCCGGCAGCCCCAGCCAAAACTAAAACTACCCAAGTAAGCCCATCCCAGATTCTTGACCTTCAGAAATTGCTAGATAATAAATGTTTACTGTTCCATGAAACTATGTCTGAGGATAATTTGTTACACAGCAATCGATAATATATGTCTCTTTGCTTAAGCTTGATGAGCACATTTCTGTAACTTGCAGTCCATGATCTCAGACCAAGATACTTATTTTTTAACATTGCAAAGATGATTAACAGCCAGGCCTGAAGAGGTCTCTGGACTCTAATCTAAACCACCAAAAAGGGGTTGGCTTGACATAAAAAGACAAATATATTATATGATCACATTGATATGAAGTAATTAAAATAAGCAAGTTCATAGAGTCAGAAACTAGAATACAGGTTACCAGGGGCCAGGGTAGGAGTAGGGAATATGGAGTTAATGCTTAAATTATACAGTGTTTCTCTCTGGGGTGATGGAAAAGTTTTGGTAATGGATGGTGGCGATGGTAGCAAAATATTGTGAACAAAAGTTAACACCGAAATAAATATTTGAATGTGGTTAAAAGGGGGAAATATTAGGTATGCTACTGCAATAAGCTTTTTTAAAAACCATCGGTAGATACAACACAGTGAATTTTCATGTAAACTATGGATTATAGTTAATAGTATAATTATAGTAATTTTTTTCATCAATTTTAACAGTTACCTCACTAATGCAAAGTGTTAATAATAGAGAAGACTGTGGGGGGGGGTTATGTGAGAACTCTGTATTTTCTGCATGATTTTTTTGTAAACTTACAAGTTCTCTAATAAAATTTTTAATAAATAATATTTCAAAATTAGCTTAAGAAATAAAAATCAAATACATATAATTTCTGAAGTTTTCATTTTTCTTTCTGAAATATATAGAAGCTGACCCCAGTTTTAAGGTGTGTGATCTATCTATCTGTCAATAGTCTATCTCCCATCATACTCATTCAACTATCCATGCAATGCTTTAAGACTGGGGTTTTACGATAGAACATACATCATATAGAGCAGAGAAAAATTTCCATTTCCTTTCTAAAACTCCTTTTAGAAAGATTTTCTTTACAAAACTGTTTTTTGACAAACTGACTTGGGGTAAAAGTTGAGCCTCCGGGGCATGTTTTATTTAGTATGAGACTGTAGGGTGTGTATGGTGGGGACTAGGGTGGCTTGGAAGTCATGTTTATTTATCTGGAGGAGAAACACAAGAAGAGTGAGAGAAAGGGAGAAGAAAGGGGTGCAGGTCAAGACTCCTTGATATGACTCTCTTCCCCTCCCTGCCCAATCTTAAGTAAAATCACTAAACTCACAAAATATTTGAGGCAAGGGAATTGGAGAGGTAGAAACCTGTGAAGAGTGCAAACCTTTGTGTCCATGCTAATGTGGTGGAGTATGGACTGCCCATGAAAGCACGGAGGCAGAGAGGGTAAAGAGAAAAAAGCTCAGGCACACAGAGAAACAATGGGGAGGGTTGGAGTTTTCACAGATCTGTGATATTGGGAGTTTGGGGCTCAATGGAATCTCTGAAGGCCACCGAAGTCCCAGTGGGCATTGTGAGGATGATGGACGGATGGATGGATGGATGGATGGATGGAGACAAAGGTAGAGATACAGACAGGTGTGGGCATCGTGAGGATGGTGGAGGGATGGATGAATGGATGGATGGAGACAAAGGTACAGATATAGACAGGCTTGAGCTCCTTGAGGGGCAGAGCTTCTGCCTCATTTTATTCATTTTGGTGCACTCAATGCTGCTTGTGGCATAGATTGCATAAGCTTTTATTTTGAATAAATGAATGAGTGAGTGAGCAAATAAATGACATGCAAGTGAGTGAATAAACAGATGAAGTTTCAAGTGTTAATCTTCTAATATATGCACTGTATCTATCCATTCACTATTACGGTCATCCTGAAACTCATGAGCTCACCTTCACAAGCTTAAACATATTTCAGGGTTGCAGAAAATATTCTATCAGCTTAAGTAAAATACTTACCATAAAGCAATGCTCTACTGCTTTAAAAGACATAATATTTCTTTCTGGTCCACCAGAAAAACATTTATGTTCTGTTTTCACTTTCTGTCATCCACCTGAAGGTGGTGGGAAGGAATTTTGAAGAATGGTTGTAATCAGTTAATGCAGCAATACATCTCCCATCTGAGCAAAGCAAGAACTAATATAAAAGGGCTTCCTTGTGCTGATAAATGTATTCTGATTCATCTTCTCAGGTTGCTCAGGATTCTGGAACTGAACATACCACCTTTCTCTGCATATCTGAACTGCTCTAATCACTGGCAAGATGTGAGAGCCCTCCACTTAGGAAGTTCTAAATCAACCACAAAGGCTCTGCCATCTCCACACACATCGGTTCTGTTGGTCTGCGAGGAAGGAATGAGCTCGCTATTGCTGCTTAACTCAATTTAGCTCCTTTTTTGCCTAATCACGCAAAGAATTTCAATAAAAAGGAGATTATTACAATACCAGCTATCAGCGCCAGTTCAGTCCTGGTAATTATCACCTTGGCAGACCTTGAAATCCTCCTACATGCTATGTCATAGTTCTGAGTTCATCTGAATTTATGAATTATTTGCAGAGATAATGAAGCCTATCAGAATACCTTTCTACTTCATTTGAAATGAAATTAACTGGCAAGGAGACCGTAATGGCTTATGGGAAGGCTTTCCTATCCTTAATATAGTAGACTGATTTCCTCTCTCCTTTACCCACCCTGCCATTCCTCTCCAGCTAGCCTGTTACTTCTTCTTCCTTACTAGAAGCTTTAGGAGGGCAGGAGCCTGGAAGGGCCAGGTTATTAAAGAGCGTGTATATGTGTGTGTATATGTGTGGGTGTAGACAAGCAGCTGATTTTGCTTCATAGGGTACGGGATTTAGCAATTTCTTGTTTAAGATCTTCTTCCAAGATTCCCCTACTGATAGTAAGGTTCTAGAAGGCACTCTCTGAAGGTGAAAATGAAGCAAAAAATACATTAGGAATAGAATTCTCTCTTTTCCTTTTTCTTTTCATCACCTCTAAGGTGATAAATCATAAATGTCCAGCGCTAGCCAATAATTCTCTCTTCAGCCCTCAACCCCTCTATCCTACTACCTTCTAAACATCTCCCCTCAATGACTAAGTGACATATCAAAGTCAATATATCTGTAGTGGAGACTCCTACATGTTCACCAAAACCCATTTTGTCTTCCTTCTGGGAACACACCTAGACAATGTTTCTCAATTTTACATGCAGGTGGATATGGCCATGTGAATGAGTCCTGAGAAAGTGAACAGGAGCAATGTATCCCTTTTCCAAGCCTGATCCCTTCACGTGATCCACCCTGCTCTTTCCCCATCTGTTGGCTGAGTGGAGAGAACGCTGAAGACCTCCAGGAGGTGGAGCTGCAAGGTGAAAGGAGACTGGGTCTCTGAATAAGCTCATGGAAGACCACCCTCATCAAGGAACTCCTGTATGGGACTATGACACGAACCAGAAATTAACTTCTATTGTAGTCAAGGTTGATCTGTTGCTGTTTGTTGTGGTCTCCCTGAAAGGGGCGGGATCAACCTCCCTACACAAAAACCATAAAAACCACACGTGCACTAGAGATTTATTACACACGTAATGAGGATTTCTACCATTGACCCCTAGAAAGCTCTTTTCCCCTCCTTCCTGAGTCAAGTCTCTATGCTGCCTGTCATCAATAGTGCCCTGAAACCCTTGACCCTCTGGATGCTCAGTGACTACAGTGTCCCTGCTGAGGCAGATTTGGGAAAACCTGCTTATTTGTTTATTCCAGAAATTCCCACACAAATTTGATCATAGAGCATCCTTTCACCTAACATTTCTCCAGAACCTTCTTTGGGAAATGATGGCTCCTACACCATATGAAGAGGAAGGAGCTGGGGAGGGGTTGTTTTAATCAAATCCTGAAATAGTACTTAAGAACAAAGAACTGTTGATTTTAAAGATCAGTTACCTAGGGTGCAAGGTTCTGAGCCATCCCTCAGAGATCTTGTTGATCATCTGCTAGGCATCTTCTTGTCTATGCTGTGGTCTCCAGCTCACTGAGGTCACTACAGACCACTCTATACCTCATAGAGTCTAGAAAGTTACTCGACATCAAACTTATTCTCAATTTAGCTATGGGAAAACAAGAACAGGACCACAGGATCCTGTCCTATGAAGTCACCAATTGACAAAATTTTCCCCAAAAGTCTCCAATGCTGCCCTGCTGTTTTCCTTGCTGCAATCAAAACAGAGCATCCCAGGCTCATCTGATTGAAGAGTTTCATCATAAATTAATGTGGGGACTGGTATTTAACTGGGTTCTCATTTTCCCTACTTCTTCTGCTATAAAATATCAGAAACATATTTCTGCCAGAAAGGTGATGTTGTATTTCTGATGTGCCAAGCATTTGTGAAAAGGAGAGTGTATGCTGTTTGAAACCCTGTGTGACGTTTGAACGGAAACACTGTGCTGGCATTTAAGTTTCTCTCCAGTGGCGGTCAGGTGGTCAGACTCCAGGAAACAAAACCACCTCTTCAGAGTGTTGTCCCTCTACCAAAAGACATGTGTTTGCCCCTAAGTTTCCTGGAGGCTCAGTGAGGAGACTGGCTTGCTTGGATGAAAGAATGAAGTAGAGGAATTAGGGGCTTAGGCTTGGAGACAATAAAAGTAAAACATCCGCTGCTGGGCATGAAAATACTTTTATGATTTGACCTTAGCTCCATTGCCCTTGCACTAACTTTGATACGTTCATTCTTCCTTTAGAATGAGTCTCCTCCATTTAAATCTTTGGTCTGTTCACATGCCAGTTGAGCCGTAAATCTCAGCAGAGTTGCAGCCAACACCTACTCTCCAGCTTATCAGACTTGCCCAGGACAACTAACAAAAGGATGATGATGGACAATGTCCATCTCAAAAAACAGAGAGTATCTACAAATGCATGCAAGGTAGTTCCATCCATTTGCCCCACAGGATCTGAGCACCCTCTCAACTGGAAGCAGAGTAGGCATCACCATCCTAAAATCCTCAAGACTGAAGAATGAACTAACATAAGGGGGGAATGCAACTATAGACTGAAGTAGACTTATTATTGTTCTAATGGAAGAATTTGTAACACTGATATAAAGACAGTGGTCACCAGAGGTTCTGAGGGGAGGAAGAGGGAAGAATTGGTGTAACATGGGGCATTTGGGGGACATTGGAATTGTTCTGCATGATATTGCAATGATGGATACAGGCCATTATACATTTTGTGAAAACCTATAAAATAGTGCAAAGTGTAAACTATAATGTAAACTATAGACCATGGTCAGTGGCAATGCTTCAATATGTCTTCATCAACTGTAACAAATGTACCACACTAATGAAAGATGTTGTTAATGGGGGAGAGTGTGTGTTTGGGGGAGATGGGGTATATGGGAATTCCCTATATTTTCAATATAACTTTTATATAATCTAAAACTTTAAAAACAAAGAAAAAATACTTTAAAATTAAAATAAAAAAATTTAAAAAAAGAAAAAAAGAATGAGCCTCCCCAGGAGGCTCCCAAGCTTCCCATACAGTTGCACCTGTGGCTTCTGTCTAAATCCTGCAGTGGATACAGACTACACCTCATAAAAGTGGTCCCAGTGATAAGCAGGATAATGGCTGCAACGTGCCCAGAACTGTATTTTGCACATAATATAACCTCTCGGCTGTTGCTCCTTTCTGGGTCACTGCTCGGCTTTCCAGACCCTTCACAACAGGGGTCTCTCTCTCCCCAGCCAGCCTACTCACTACCCTGTGTCCTACAGTGCATACAAATGTCATGGGCTACTTTTCTATCATCTCTAAGGAGCAAAAAGAGCCTCCGTGGCAGCACCAGTGGCAGCACTGCTGTGGGGTCAGAGGCGGGATCACTGGGTGCTGGTGCCCAGGTTCTCAGACTCAGTCATGACGAAGCCGCCCTGGTGGCACTGGCTGCACAACTGCATTCTTGTCACTAACTCCCATGGTGTAGTCACATACTGTGCCAGAGCTGGGACTTCAGCTGGGGAGGGGCGGAGCTAATTTGCAACATTTGCCCATTTCTGGGGTGTGCATATTCCCACCATGGCCAATTTCAAGCCACAGGTGTGACATCACTGAACGTGAAGGTGCACAGTAGAGTTTCCAACACGTAGTTTCCACCAGAGAAACAACAGTCATGAGCACGAGAGCACGGATAATAGCAAATTGTAGTAAAATCACTAGGGGGTGATGAGTTCCAGCAAAATGCTACCTTTGTTTTTAATATACTGTATTTAACTGCAAGTTATATAACAATTTTTCAGATGGCTGTGCTTAACTATTTAGTAAAATCTCTAAAAAATTTTAAACTGGTTCTCGTAAGCCTGTACAAGCCAGCTCTAGCACCCCACTAGCTGGAAAAGAAGGAAATGAGGGCATAATTTCCTCATTTTTCCTCTTGGCACTGGCCAAGAGGTCGAATTCACAGCACAGGGAGACACTCCTGGAGCCCCTAGAGCTTTCTGGGCACAATTCTAATGGGGGACACAAATGACCACAGAGTGGGTGCGGGCAAAGCTGGAAAATACTATTTTTGTGGCTGTTTGATCCTGCTTCTATTTCTGGACCATGGACAGTGCCTTAAACCCATTCCAAGGTGTCAGCACTAAGGTCTTCTTCCTCTGAAAATACAGCTATGCAAAGTACTTCCATCACAGGCAGAGGTCTAGGCAGCAAGGAGAGACTCTTCCCTGCTCCTAACCCAGGGAAAAGCTAAAACATGGCCCCACCTTGCCCTAGCAATGCCTGCTTGTGTGCTGAAGAATCACTCTTCTGCTCAGCTCATTCTCTCCTCTCCCGGGGAGATGGGCACGTTCCAGGATGCGTTCTCAAACACCCATGGTGATTGCAGCCTCCTGCCTGAGCCTGGGGAGCAGAGGTAGCCCCAAGAGGTCCAGCTTCTCTGCTCGGCCAGGCAGCTCAGAGACCCGAGCAAGGCTCTGCCAAAAGCATCACATACCAGAGCACAGTTTGGAGCACAGCAGCCCCAGCCCAAAAGAAAGAACAGATTATGAAATGGATATGTGTAATGACGCAGCGTGAGTGCAATTAATTATTGTCAAAGCATTTTTGCTGGCTGTGCTCGTCTCTTATGTAGGAGAACAAAACTGTCATAATGGTGACAACTTTATTCAACATCAGTGCAATTATCAAGCCTAAAAATGGAAGCAGAGGGGAGATTTTCCTGAGAGGGCTGAGCTCTGTTACCCATTTCACATGCCTGAGATGGTCTATCCCCAGGCAAGGGAAGAAGCTAAGATTCATTGAAGGTTGCCATATGTCACTATGAAAAACATTTTACCTGTTTTTTTCTACATAGTCCTCCCTTCACACAGTGAATGAAGAGAGGTGGAGTGGAGGGCTGAGGACCAAGATTTGTTGAGCATCCTTTACAAGAAAGGCTCTCTGCTACAAGCTCTATTACATAATTAACTTTAATTATCATAGCCACATTCAAAGGGAGGTATCATTACCCCCACTTCACAGATGAGAAAGCTGAGTATCAGAAAGGTTAAGAAACTTGTGCAAGATCGCAGAGCCCAAATCCTTCTGATCACAAAGTCGCTTGCACTAAGTTGTTTGCTGTGAAACAGGTGAAGTCAGCAGAGCCACACTCCTAGGGCAGGAGTCCCTCTCCTGTTGTTACTTCATTCCCCTTTCTCTTCTTTCTTATCTCCCATTGCCCTCCTCTGTTTTAGTTTCCCAGCTGCTAAAATAAATACCACACAATGGGTTGGCTTAACAACAGGAATTTATTGGCTCATGGTTTCAGAGGCTAAAAGGCTTGCTTCCTTCCAGAGTCGGTATCTTCTGGCTGGCCAGCAATCTCTGGGGTACTTTGGCTTTTCCGTCACATGGAAATGCATATGGAGGCATCTTCTCCTTTCTCTTCCCAGGTTCTGTGGACTCCCAGATTCTGGCTGCTCCCAGTGGCTTCTCTCTGCCTGACTTTCACTCACTCTGACAATAAAGGACTCCAGAAATCCAGATTAAAGCCCAACATGATTCAGTTGGGTCACACCTTAACTGAAGTAACATCTTGAGATCCTATTTACAATGGGTCCACACCCACCACAATACAGATCAAGAACATGTTCAAATCGAGGGATACATGATTCAGTCCACTGCACCCTCCCTATATCTGAAATGCAAACACAGTTAAGGACCTGGAGTCCAAAAGACTTGGGTCCACTACTTCCTAGCAATTTTGACCTTGGCTCATTTGCTTACTCACTATAAGCTTTAGTATTTTCAACTATAAATTAGGTTGAGTAATAGTTCCTGCTTTGTAAGATCATCGTGAGGATTAAATGAGACAATGCAGGTCATGTGACTTGCACAATGCCCAGTCCGTGGTAAGCATTCAGTAGCAGTTGCTGTCATTATGAGCTAGAAAATGTGGCATTGAAAAGAGGTTCCAGGGGCATGCCAGGACCTCCACTCAGGAGATTACAGAAGGGAAAGAGGCATCGGGAAGACAGCTGGATTCAGGGATCTGCACTCCCTTCCTACGTGGCCAGTGCCCTTCCCTTCCTTCAAGGACCTTATAAGGCAGAGTAAGGATGGCGTGGAAGACTCACCCTACTACAGCCACACAGTGCCCAGCACATGCTGGGCCCTGTTCAAAGCTGTTTGCAAATACAAGCTCAGTCTTCATAGCAAGCCTGTCAGGTGGGTGCCATTTTTCTCCCTGCTTTAGTGGCATGAACGTCAGCTGAAATAACTCCCCCCGGTCATACTCTGACTCTTTGGGCATAGCCATGCCACACACCAGGCCTATGGTTGTACCTTCCTAAGGGGACGAGACCAATTCACCAATGCCACCTTCAGATGCTATCTTTGTCCCTTGAAAAACTTGCACCAGACCCATACTTGACAGGGTAGGCTTTCCATCATCAAGGGTGACCTTCACTTTGTGATTTCTCCTGGCGCTGTTTCTCCTGCTTTACCCTCCTTCCTCCCTGCGGTCATTTATCTGGGACAAACTACGAGAGATGAAAAAATTCAAGCAGGCAAAATTACGTGAAGAGAGGCAGCCCCAGGTTTAAATCCCAGCTGCTGCTCTACACACGCTTACTAACAGCAACTCTCTGCAGGAAACTCACCTTCTTGGAGTTTCCTCATCTACAGAACAGAGATAGTATCTAACTCATGGTGTTTTGGTGTGGATCAGAGAAAAAGAACACGAAGTATATAGAATAATGTCGGACACTTCAATTTGTAACTTTTACTATTATTTGGCCACTGATTGGTAGTATTGAGCTCTTGTTCTGGGGCCAGATCACCTAGGGAAGTCTCAGCTTATCTGTATAGTGGAGATAAGAATATCTAACTGCTTTATAGGATGAGTGTGAGGTTGGGTGAGATTATGGGTATAAAGCACTTAACACAGTACATGCTCCATAAACTGTGGTCATTACTCTTATTTTTATCATCATGATTATCTTCTCCCAGGAGTTGGAAATTGGCTGAAACTCCCAGCAGATCACCGGGATTATTTGCCAGTCACAACTTGTGGGAGGAAAATATCTGGATGATTTCTCTTTTCATAAAGATAAGAGCTACCTAAGAGGCACTTCCAGCTTTTAAAGCTTTTAGAGGACCACCTTAGAGAAGAACCTCCCACAGTAAAGCAAGTCTGAGGCTAGCACATGATGGAAAAGAAAACCAGGCCACCCAACCATTTCTTCTAAAGCTCTATTTTTAAAATAGCTAATGCTCTCAAAAAGTTAATGCTACTAATCAAACTTTAACAGGGCCCTGACCTACTTTGCTGTGGTTCAGGCATGACTGAAAAGACGTGGGGTTTTAAAGTCAGAAGACCTGGGATCAAAGGCAGGTCTACGACTGCTGTGTGACTATGGGCAAGTCACTCAGCCTCTCTGAACTGGACTGCCTCATTCACAAAACGGGAAAAATAACAGTATCAACTTCACCAGATTGTAAGGAGAGTCAAATAAGACGTATGTGAAAGCAATCTTTGAAATACAAAGCCCTATATAAATGTGAATTGTTAGTATTGCCTAGTGATAAAAGTGATACCAAGTTTAACGATCAATATGGCCACCAGAGTAGCTCGGGAAGTTGGTATCACTGTGTCTTCCTCCTTTGTGAGTTCAGATTCCTATTTCCATGTACTTGTGCTTGCTATTTTAAAATATTCTAAATCCTTTTGGAAGACAGCAAAGCATAAAAACAAACCAACAGAACAGCTCCACGTTGAGAAGTGGCATGGACCACTTAGCCTCTCCTTTCTGCTGCATTTGCAAGATAGCTGTGGGGTTAGATTAGCTGTGTGCAGCCTGCAATCCAGGGCTTGTTTCTGGGGATAGAGGTAACCACCCATCTTGGGAAAGAAGCCCAAGCCTGGGCCAAGCAGCTCTGAAAACCATTCTCTACCCAGCCACAGTGACCCCATCAGGAAAATGGGCATTGGCTGAGGGGAAGCATTCTCCCAAAAATATTGCCTCTAATTCTCTGTTTTCATACCTTCAGCCTCAGAGCAGAAATCTGCATTTTGTTTTCTGTAGAATTTTTTGAAGCAAAATGCCTTTTTGAATATCTACTTTTTCTACCTACCAGTTTACCAACCATATGGAGACAAAATCCAGCCTGTAGGGGGGTTTCAATGAGACAGCCAGTTAGGTGAGGCACACAAATTGTCTCTGCATTTTAAACATAGCGCACGATGTGTTACACAAACACCATTCATAAACCTGAGTCACAGGTTTCAGATGGGAGCTTGGTACATGTATAAATAGCCTGTGTGTGTCAAACAGTAGAGAAGAAGGGAAGTTTGGAGAATAAGGTCAAAATCACTGTGCCCAATTTAAACATAATATAATCTTAGCCTTGTCATTATTTACAAGCCCCCAGCACAACTCCCACCCAAAAAGGAGAGAACATCAAATGGAAAATTCTAAATAAGTTAATGTCCTCGCCTTGAACTAAACAGTACGAATGATGCATCATAAAACAAAGTTATAATTATGTTGTCTCACTTCCTGGCTGCCAGATGCCCACAGTACAAAACAACCACTCTACAGGATTTTCTGGGCTTGGAACTGTTTGGGGATCTTTAAAAGGTAGTTTTGACTAGTGTCAACCAGCTGATTTGCATTAAATGACTGAGATGGTTTTGGGTGGCAACAGAGAATACACACGTGTGGTGCCAAACTAACACCATGAACATATTGCAAACATTTTTTTAAAAGACCACATTTTTAACTCTGATCCCTCCTCCCCAACTTACCCCTGTGAGTCTGGACATAAGTCATCATCAACATATTGCCCCAAGCCCAGCTCAGGATGTCACTAAGCCTGGCTTTCACAAAGTACAGCATGAAAATAAACTCCAGGCTAGTTGTAGCTGAAGACAAACCCTGCACACCCTCTGGTCCCTCCTATCTGAGGTGATGAGTGTGGCTACGGCTTGGAGAAAACACGACAAGAGTCTTGGGGAGCCCAGGACGTCACGGGAGCCTTCGAGGGGCCATTCAGTTCCTTAGCAGGCACCTTCCAGTCTTCGGGCCTCTACTTCGTGCCAATTTCAGGGAGCTGCTTGTGACGTGGACCTAGTAATTCTCTCAGGAGAGGCTGAGTTTTTGCCACCCAGCCCCACACCCACGATGCTCAGAAGGGATATACAACCGTGCGTGGGATTTGGAATGCCAGAGTATGCGGTACACAGGGACGACACACATGCTCAGCTAATTCAGCCCGCTGGGCGCACAATGATTTCCATTCCCGACACAGTCCAACTGCCTGCAGGGCATCTTTCTCACATGGCTCCACTCTGAGTCCTTCCTCCAATCACCGGGCAAGTGGATTTCTCAGCCTTGGGCCTCTCCTGCCCCAGACTCTGAGGATGCAAGTGGTCTTTGAGTTAAGAGCTCACTAAAGTGTAGATCATGCTGAATGTAGAAAGAAAGAGAAAAGCATTAGTCAGGGCCCCCGAAGGGCCGGCCCTCAAAAGAGGGGCCTTCCGAAGGCCAGAGAGACCCTCTGGCCTCTTTCTCACCCCCACTATGGCATCTCATCCACCATCACTCCCCCCTACCCCCCTCGCTACTTCCCCTACTCCTTCCCACGATATTTGACAAAACATTTGTTAGGAGAGCATATTGTGTCCCTTGGATAAAAGCTGTGATTTCTCTAAGTGTCTATTATTCTTATCAGTATGATTAGTATGATTGTTATTCCTCTTTATTGCAGCTGCAGGGCAGGTCCCTGGGGGTTGCGGGGTGCCACAGATTCTTTATCCCAGCAGCTGCCACGTGCTTATATGATGTCCGTGCCAGGGACTCCCAGATTATGCTGGGGAATATATGTTAGTGCCAGAGAAAAGACTGTCTTCACTCTTGTGAGGCCCATGTGTGAACACGGGCCCTCTGGGCACAGGAGCTAAATGAATTAATTGAGTACCTCCCTGGCCCTCCTGTGTTTAATAGGATGCACACATTAAACATGCACGAAGAGCTTTTGTTCTAGGGGTGCCCCACTATACCAACAGGGGACATATATCCCTGAGCTTACAAAGGTCTACAGGTGAATTTTGCAAGACCGAGGAATAATCTGCACCAACACACACAACTTTGTCTATTTGGTGGAAAGAAAAGCAACCACTTCTTCACAATGTAGAGGGGAAAAAGAATAATCTCAACACCCAAAAAACCAAAGGAAAGAAACAAAAGTGTTTCACTTCTAACCCTATTTGGCTGTGAAGCCCCAGGGAGCTCTTCTGAGTAACTGAAATTCCATCTGTCTTGTGGTTTGATACCCCAGAGAGTAGCTTTGCTGAAACTTCTCCTCCTCCTTCCTGTTCCTCTTTGGGACAGGCTCTGGAGTGAGATAAATGGCAAATTATCAGCTAGGATCTTGGACACTTATCTGGACTTCTCCGAGGTCCTCAGGAGTCCCTCAGGGACCTCAAACTGTAAAACATCTCCACCACCTTACAGGGGCTTGGCTGCTGTAAGGCGTCCTCCTCGAGCAACTGCCCAGCCCAGTCACGTGGGTCCCCTTCGCCTCCTAGAAGAGTGGCCTGGGCTGGTGGCCTGTGCTGGCCACAAGCGATGGATCCAATAGCTTGGATCTAAGGGGCCGGCAGGTCTGAGAGGCGGGAGAAACCAGGTCTTAGAGGATCCCTGAAGAGTGCCAAGAGGTCAGGTTCAACAAAGAATGTGGCTGTCCTCCAGCCACCACCCAGGGTCCCAGTGAGGAGGGGAAGCAGTGGTGTCCAAGGTTGCCTTGGAGACAGAGGAATTAACAGAGCTAACATAATGGCATGCCAAGCTGAGCTAATGGACCAGAGGACAGACAGTCAAACAGAATGTGTGGACTAGAATCAGCTACAAAATGATCCTACCCATCAAACGGCCACCAACACCACCCCACACCACCCGCAAGGCCAAGCAAAGAGCCACTATGCTCTCTGTCAGTGAATTCATCTGGTTTCTTTCCCACAGTGCCTTGGGCTCCAGCAGTTACTGCAACAAAACTGAAGTGAGGGAGCAGGTCCCTACTGCAGCCTCCTAATGGGGCAGGAGCCAGGAAGAGCTCTGGCCTTATTCTGCTGGTTCTGAGGGCAGAAACACTGTCTGGGGACGGGGCACTCAGTACATAACTCTCTGCTCCAAGGGCTGTCGGCAACCCCACAAAGACGGTGAGGCTTAGCCCACTCCAGCTAAGACATCTAACCTCCACGTTCACCCAAAGATGTCATATCCTTAAGCCCACGAGAGCTTTCCCCACCCTTTATAGGTTTCCTAAGACAGGAGGCAGCCCCAGCAAGCTTCAGGGAAACAGTTCAGTCTGAACTGAAGAGACTTGGATGAGCCTGCTGGGAACCTCAAAAATTTCCAGAGAGGCTTCCAAGACCTCAGGCTCCTTGTAAATTGGAACAGGAGGTGATTCCAGGGCACTCCATCGAGGAAGAGGAAGGAGTCACCCCTGACTCCAGGGAGAATGTGGCAGAACGACTCTGGATTCCCTCCACGGCCCTGAGTTGCTCCAGGGGAAGCCATACCCTGAGGGCCTCTGGGTCTGTAGGCGCACAGGACACAGGCGAGTGGAGGCAGAATCAACAGCCCCTGCCAGGGCAGCAGGTCTTAACCGCAGGCGTGCATCAGAATTGCCCCAGAGCTCATTTAAAACACAGACGCCCCGTCCCAGAAATTCTGAATTGGTAGATCTAAGTCGAGGAATCCTCCTACCCCACGATTCTAATGCAGGCTGTCCAAAGACCACACTTTGATAAAGACTTCTAGAGGTTTCCCAAGAGGGCCAGCAGTTAAGAGTTCTGTCTCTGGAATGAGGCTTGAGACGGACTTACAGCTGTGATACTTTATTAGCTATGACTTGAGGGGAAATTAACTTCTCAGCTTCAGTTTTCTCACTTTTAAAATGTGGGTAATGATAGCATTTGTCTGATAAAATGAGCAAATTACAAAGGTTTTAGTGCAAAGCCTGGCTCATTTTTAAATGCTGGACAAATGCAGCCACTTTCTGGCTTGCTGCCACCCAATATCAGCCCTGGGGTGGCCCTGAAGTCTAATACCCCCCTACACCTCCCCTGCCTCACCGGTCAACCATGCCACTTTGGAGAGAGCACTGGAAATATTTGGAGATGTCCATGGCCCTGGAGGAGGAGAAGTTTCAGCAAAGGTACCCTCTGGGGTATCAAACCACATGACAGTCTGTTTATAGCTATCTGCTTAGCAAGGATGTTCTGAGGAAATAGGTGAAAAGAGGGGAGATTCCTGAAACAGAATTGCAAAATCAGCATGTTTTACTTAATTAGAATGATGTTATATAACATTGGGAAAATTATAAACGTAAGCATTTAATGACCCAGCATGCCACTGGCTAAAGCTTGCTGGTGCTGGGAGGTTGTTACAAACAGGCTAGTAGGTGAGAAGCCAGGTGGCTTTGTATCTGGGGCCACAGGTAATCTGTTTGGTTGGGCTGTGCAGTTGCCAAGAGACAGGAAGCCCCAAAGGGAAGAAGGTGCATCCAAGAGCCCTTTACCAAATACCTCCTAAGAGCTGTTGGTAGAATGCAGTTTCACCGTGTGGCCCTAAGGATGCGTCTACTAGCAGGTTGGGTCTCCTGGAGGACCTTCCACCCCTCTTACTCCTTCATACAGGAGCCCAGGCTCCAGAACCCAGAGTCAGGCAGCTGGGATCAGACCCAATAGGTCCTGACTCCCACCCCAAGAGGCTACAAACCAGCCTGACATTCCCTTCCATTTTCTGCAGGCATCAAACCCACCAGGAGTGGCAGAAACTCACCAGTAAAGGTAGTAGAAGAAGGAGAGGAGATAGAAGGCTAGCTTACACCAGGCCTCCTTCTGACAGTAACTCAAGGTGTCTGCGTTCATGACCACCGGTGGGTCATAGGCTAGTTCTGAACTATCTGCTGGGCAGTGGAAATACCTGCAGGGAAAGAGGACATGGCATCATTGGGTCTGAGGCATGGAAGGCACCTCCAAAGTCTGGACCAAGCCTTCCAAAGTGTCTCTGCTAAGCGCCCGTCTGCCTTCTGCCCTGATCACAGCCTGAGTGCCCCTAAAGAACAGCTGAGCACTGTCTTCTAGAAGTAGTAACTTTACAAATGCTCAGATCTATGGGCATCTTGGTGATTTAGGTAGACATGTCATTTGGTGTTGCCTGAAGAACCTCCTATCCCCAGGGCAGGCTGGGGAGGTAGCAGACAATGTGTACAAATAGGGGTGTAAGTATAAGTATAGCTGTAGGTATAAGCACAGAGCTATATTCCCACCACCTACTTGCCAATGTACCTATGATTCTACCTTAAAGATTAATTGCTTTGGATTAAGTATTGCCATGCTACCCAGATGCTCTTTTAAAATCCTAAATACTTTGGGAGGGGTATAATATTCCCACTTAAGTGTGGAGTGCATTACGGGTATTTTTCTTCTTGATAGAACACTGGCCTACTGTGGGGAGAGAGCAGCCCCAGAGGGATATTTGGTCGTGAGAAGAATGGAGGGTGGAAAAGAGGAGGGAAGAGACAGGCTAAAGCAAACTTTGTTTACTTCACAACCTCACACAGGCTCAGTGTGACCAAGCCAAGGCCACAGAAGAAAGGCACTCCCAGGGATGGTGCGCCCAGGGGCCAGAGCCCTCCCCACATGAGCCCTGCTGGTTCTTGAAGGCCCTTTGTGAGTGGCTGGGCAGGAGGAGAGCCGGGGCCTCAGGACCCCTTCTCAGCCTCGGGCAGGACATGCCTGCACAGCCCCCGCTAAGCCTCGCCAGAGCTGAAGGACGCAGTGGAGCTAGTGTCATTCAGCTAGCTGCTTTGTAGTCACCTTGTAAAGGTATCATGAGGCCAGGAGTACAAATTAAAAGCACTAACTAGCAAGGCTCAGGCTCTGGTTCCCAACTGTGAGCAAGGACCAGGAGAGTCAGCTCTAATCAGATTAATCACGCTGGCTTTGAAGAACATCCCTGTAACATAGCAACACATGCTGCTGGTGTTTCAGTTCTCTCTTCCTACCCATTCAGAGGATACCTGTCACCGGCATTCTGCTGAGAGGAAATCACAAGCCAGATTCAATGATACCTGCCAGCTCACAGCCCTCCAGGCCACTCAACTCTCCTCTTCCCAGGAGCAGATTTCAAAAAAACTATTTGCTTCACTGTCCGCCTTGTTCCCAAGGGCCCTAATTAAATGGAGGCAGAGGGGCAGGGCAGCCAAGTGGCTGAGAGCAAAGAGCCAGGGTTCTGTCTCCTGCCAGCCATGGGTCTTTCCTTGAGTCAGTCATTAACCTCTGGAGCCTCAACTTTCTTATCTGTAAAATGGTGAGGAAATTGCCTACCTCAGAGGGCTGTTCTGAGGACCAAATGAGATAATGCTTGTAAATATTTGGCAAAGAATAAACACTTAGGGAAGCAGGTGTGGCTCAGTGGATAGAGGCCCCGTTTACCATATGGGAGGCCCGGGTTCACGTCCCGGGGCCTCCTTGTGAGGGCACGCTGGCCTGAGCGGTGCGGTGGGCTGATGCAGCAACCTCACGGCAGGAAGCGGGTGTGGCGCAATGGATAGAGCACCCGTTTACCATGTGAGAGGCCCTGGGTTCGCTTCCCGGCGCCTCCTTGTGAGGGCAGGCCGGCTCGCGCGGCGCCGTGGGCTGATGCGGCAAGACCTCACAGCAAGGGGGAGATAAGCAGACACAGAGAAGACACGCAGCGAATGGACACAGCAGCACAAGCAGCAAGGGGGGGCGATAAATAAAAAAAAAA
>JAQZBX010009911.1:0-45207 GCA_029593785.1 Cabassous unicinctus
TGCCAACTGGTCAGAAATCAGTTAACCATATATTTAAGGGTTGATTTCTGAGCTCTCAGTTTGATTCCATTGGTCTATATGTCTGTCCTTGTGCCAGTACCATGCTGTTTTGATTACTGTGGTTTTGTGATTAGTTTTAAGATTGGGAAGTATGAGTCATTCAACGTTGTTCTTCTTTTTCAAGATGGCTTTAGCTTTTTGGGGCCCCTTACCCTTCCATATAAATTTGATGATGGGCCTTTTTGTTTCTTCAAAAACGGTTGTTGGAATTTGATTGGAATTGCATTGAATCTATAAATTGCTTTGGGTAGTATTGGCATCTTAACGGTATTTAGTCTTCCAATCTATGAACATGGAATGTCCTTCCGTTTCTTTAGGTGTTCTTTGATTTCTTGTAGCAATGTTTTTTAGTTTTCTGTGTATAAGTCCTTTACATCCTTGGTCAGGTTTATTATTTTAGTTGCTATTATGAATGGAATTTTTTTCTTGATTCCTTCTTCCAATTGTTCATTATTTGTATATAGAAACACTGCTGGTTTTTGGGTGTTGATCTTGTATCATGCCACTTTGCTGAATTCATTTATTAGCTCCAGGAGCTTTTTTGTGGATTTTTCAGGATTTTCTGTATATAGAATCATATCCTCTGCAAATAGGGAAAGTTTTACTTCTTCCTTTCCAACTTGGATGCCTTTTATTTCTTTTTCTTGCCTAACTTCCAGTCCAGTGTTGAATAACAAGGTGACAGTGGGCATCCTTGTCTTGTTCCTTATCTTAGAGGGAAAGCTTTCAGTATTTCACCGTTAAATAGGATGTTAGCTGTGGGTTTTTCTTATATGCCCTTTCTCATCTTGAGGACGTTTCCTTCAATTCCTAGTGTTTTAGTTGTTTCAATCAGGAAGGAGTGCTGGATTTTGTCATTAAATGAGATGATCCTGTGGTTGTTTTTCTTCGCTTAGTGATGAATGACATTAACTCATTTTCTTATGTTGAACCAATCTTGTATTCCGGGGATAAATCCCACTTGATCATGGTGTATAATTCTTTTAATATGCTGTTGGATTCAGTTTGCTAGTATTTATTGAAGATTTTTGCATCTATATTCATAAGAGTTATTGGCTATAGTTTTCTTTTCTTGTGGTATCTTTTTCTGGCTTTGGTATGAGGGTGATATTGGCCTCGTAGAATTGAATTAGGAAGTGTTGCTTCCTCTTTAATTTTTTGGAAGAGTTTGAGCAGAATTGGAGTTATGTCATCTTGGAATGTTTGGTAGAATTCCCGTCAAACCGTCTGGTTCTGGGCTTTTCTTTCTTGGGAAGTTTTTGGTTACTGATTCAATCTCTTTACTGCTAATTGGTTTGTTTAATGAGATCTTCTATCGCTTCTTGAGTCAATGTAGCTAGTTTGTGTGTTTCTAAGAATTTGTCCTTTTCATCTAGGTTATCTGATTTATTGTTGTATAGTTGTTCATTGTATTCTGTTAAAGTCCTTTTGATTTCAGCTGGAGTCAGTAGTGATGTCCCTTTTTCATTTCTGATTTTTGTTAACGGTATCATCTTTTTTTCTTTGTCATTCTAGTTAAAGGTTTTTCAATTTTACTGATAGTTTCACAGAAGCAACATTTTGTTTTGTTCATTTTTTTGTTGTTGTTTTATTTATCTTTGCTCTAATCTTTATTTCCTTCATTCTGCTTGCTTTGAGTTTAGTTTGCTCTTTTTATCCTAGTCTTCCAGTTTTGAGATTAGGTCTCTGATTTGAAGTCTTTATTCTTTTTTAGTGTAAGCATTAGAGCTATACATATCCCTCTCAGTATGCCTTTGCTGCATTTTTGGTGGGTTTCCATTTTCATTCACCTCAAGATATTTTCTCATTTTGCTTCTGATTTCCTCTTTCATCCATTGGTTGTTTAAGAGTATGTTGCTTAATTTCCACATAATTGTGAATTTCCCTTTTCTTTCTCTGTTGTTGATTTCCAGCTTCATTTCGTTGTGGTTAGAGAATATACATTGTATGATTTCAATATTTTTTAATTTATTGCGACTTGTTTTGTAACCCAACATTTGGTCTAACTTGGAGAATGATCCATGTGCACTTGAGAAGAATGTGTGTTCTGTTTTCATGGATGTAGTGTTCTATATATGTCTGTTAGGTCTAGTTGCTTTAGTGTCTCGTTAAGTCCTTTTCTTCCTTATTGATCTTCTGAGTGGATGTTCTGTCCATTGTTGAGAACAGGGTGTTAAAGTCTCCTACTATTAATGTGCAACCACCAATATCTCCCTTCAAATCTGTCAGTATTTGCTTCATATATTTTGGGACTCTGCTGTTAGGTGCATATATATTTATAATTGTTAAATCTTCGTTTTGAGTTGTCCCCTTTATCAGTATATAATGACCATCTTTGTCCCTTGTAATTGTTTTTTACTTAAAGTGTATTTTATCCACTATTAGTATAGCCATCCCAGCTCTCTTTTGGTTACTACTTGCATGGTATATTTTTTTCCAGTCTGCTTGTATCTTTGAATTTATGGTGAGTGTCTTGCAGACAGCATATAATTGGGTCATGCTTTTTTTTCCATTCTGCCAATCACTGCATTTTGAAGCACTGTCTAGTGTCCTTTCCTTTTAATCTGAAGCACTACCCATTATTATTGCTTGTAGGGCAGGTCTAGTGATGAACTCCCTCAGCTTTTGTTTATCTGGAAATGTCTTGATCTTTCTCTCATTTTTGAAGGAAAGTCTCACCAGATATCAAATCCTTAGCTAGCAGTTGTTTTCTTTCAGCACTTTAAGTATTTCAACCCACTGCCTTCTTGCCTTCATGGTTTCTGATGAGAAACTGGCATTCAATCTATTTGGAACTCCCTTGTACATAACACGTTGCTTTTCTCCTGAAGCTTTCAGAGCTCTCTCCTTGTCCTTTGCATTTGATAGTGTAATCAGTATATGATGGGGTGTAGTTTCCTTCATGTTTATCCTGTTTGGTGTTCTCTGGGCTTCCTGGATGTGTATATTCATGTCTTTTGCTAAGTTTGGGAAGTTTTCCATCATTATTTCTTTGAATATTCCTTTCCCCCTTTCTCTCTTCTCCTTCTGGGATTCCCATAATGCGTATATTGGTGCATTTGATGGAGTCCCAGAGATATCTTATGCTATTTTTGCTTTAAATATTTCCTATTTTCTTTTTCCTCCTCAGCCTGACTCATTTCAAGTGTCTTGTCTTCAAGTTAGCTGATTCTTCTGCCAGCTCCAATCTGCTCTTGAAACCTTCCTGGGCATTTTGCATTGTAGTTATTATGGTCTTCAACTCCAGTAGTTCTGTTTGGTTCCTTTTTAAAATTTCTGTCTCTTTACTAAGACTCCCACATCAGTGAGCTAGCCAGGGGCTGGACCCCACATTGGCTTGCTGGGGATGGGTGCTGGTAGCTGCCATGCAGAGACAGCAGTTTACTGTCCTTACTGTAATTTATCAGCCTCTTCTTTCTGCTCTTCCCTGGATGCTGTAGAGTATTCCTCTGGAGTTTCAAATTAATTGTTTCAGACAGTCCCTACTGTTTAATAGTTGTTTTGGTGGAAGGACTTGAGTCCTGGAGCACCCTACTCCACCATCTTCCCACGATCTCAGTTGAGCCCTTTGATTTTTAAGTTACATTATATTAAATCAAAGTTTGTTTGCCTATGTGTCCTTGCATCCCAAGTTTTCTGTGATACAGTCTTCTATAGCCTGGCCTTAAAAAATTTAGCATGTCCAGAGTATGTGTCAGCAATGACAGTAGTTGCCTATTTTTACTGTATTGTTTTCTTTGGAAATTATTCAGTGTGTTACTATGAATTCTGTAATGCTAATGATTATGAAGAAATTTAGATCTACTTCTTAGAATTGCTTTTCCTGGTGGATTTTTTTCAGGTTCTAAGGAAATTTCGAGCACATGAAACCAACCTGCTTATTGCAACAAGTATTGTAGAAGAGGGTGTTGATATACCAAAATGCAACTTGGTGGTTCGTTTTGATTTGCCCACAGAATATCGATCCTATGTTCAGTCTAAGGGAAGAGCAAGGGCACCAATCTCTAATTATGTAATGTTAGCAGACACTGACAAAATAAAAAGTTTTGAAGAAGACCTGAAAACTTACAAAGCTATTGAAAAGGTAAGATTCAAAAATAAATGACATCTTTAAGTTAACAGTTTGTGTGCATAGAAATAGATAAAAACAGTTTTATCTACAGAGAATTGTCTCGACCTAGGTGTACAGTGTGCACATTATATGGAAGGTGAGAATAATTACAAAGACCCAGCTGTATTGTACAGAATGTTTGAAAGCCCACAATAAAATTGCAGTGAAATGGTCATATGGATTATTGGGAAAGATTGCCTGGGAAAGTGTTCTGTTAATGTGGACTGTGTAGTAGCTGCTGGTTGCATGAGTTATGGAATGATTTGGGAATGGTGGCATAGTCCCTATACTCATGAAAGACTCCCAGCAGTCACATATGTGTATGTATGTGTGTGCAAGCATGTGGAGTTATGTGCAGGTGTGTAGGTATAATACAGTGTAATCCTGTAGGGTGAGTGTCTCATTGGAATTCCTTGGGAGAAATTTTCTGCAGCAGGTGAATTTGGGATATTGAAGTATGTTAGGGGAGATTGATGTTTCATGTGAAGAAAGTCTTTTTCTGCAGGTACAGAGGTGGGCAGCTAACCCATGGGAAGGAAGACATTTGTTCTAATCATAAGTTCTGATTTTAAAATGTTCAGATCTTGAGAAACAAATGTTCCAAGTCAGTTGATGCTAGTGAGACTGACGTTGAGCCTGTGGTGGATGATGATGATGATGTTTTCCCACCATATGTGTTGAGGCCTGATGATGGTGGTCCAAGAGTCACAATCAACACAGCCATTGGACACATCAATAGGTATGGCATCAGATGGTTTACATGGAAAACCTATGAATAGTGCAATATATAAGTCTAAAGCTCTAAGTATTTTATTATTCTGCAGTCACTGATCTTTTCATTTATGGCATGTAATATTTTGAAGAGCAAAAGAAAAGAAATTACTTTTTTCCAGTCTTTTTTTTTTTTTTTTTTTTTGTCAAAAAGCAAAACAATATTGTGTACTAAATATTTAGTACTCATTGACAAGGCTGACAGTGAAGGTCATGCTTATTTTGATTAGATTTAATTTTATAATATTTGCTCTTTTTCTAAGTCCCAGAATTTGTTGTTTTGCACCATAAATGTTGGATAATGTTGAAATTTCCATTGGTAATGATATATAAGAATATGATAAATTATTTTGTATTTTTGAATGTGTTCTAATTTACTTTGTCCTGAACTGGTATAATAACACCATTTCTAACAACTAAGGAAAACAGATACATACCATATATATCAGGGCAAATATCATTCAGAGGGAAAATGAAGGACTAAAATAAGATTTTCTTTTTAACTTTTTATTTTGGAACAATTTCATACTTAAAGTTGTAGGAATACTCAAAGAACTCCCATATATACCCTTTACCTGGAAAGACCCATTCAAGTTTTGTGAGGACGTCTTTTGTAGCAAAAGGATCCTATTCAGGATCATGGGTTGTACTAACTTGTCACATCTCTCTAGTCACCTCCAACCTGCAGTCATTCTTCAGCCTTTTCCTTGAATTTAATGACCTGGAAACTTTTGAAGCCTACAGGCCAGTAATTTTGTAGACTTATCTCTCAATTTGGGTCTCGCTCATATTTTCTCATGATGAGATCTAGGTTATAAATTTTTGGTCAGCACACCACTCAAGTGATGCTGAGTTTCCGTCTAACCCAGTGGTGAATGGTGTTGCTGTAAAGTTACCTTTTCCCTCTTTATGCTCGTATTTAAAAGGGTGAAACTTTTTTTTTTTCCCAAGGAGGTACCAGGGATTGAACCCAGGACCTTGTACATGGGAAGCAGGCGCTCAACCACTGAGCCACACCTGCTCCCTGTAGGATGATGCTTTAAGACTGTACAAAGTTTATTCCTCTTTCCAGTTTCACCCATTAGTTTAAATATCCATTGCTGTTTCTTGCTTGAATTAATTATTACTGTGATGGCTACTGAATGGTTATTTTCTAATTCCATTATTCTTTCTACACTTATTAGTGGGCATTCTATTGTAAGGAAGAGCTTTCTCTTCTCTCCATTTATTCATTTATTTTATTTTTTTTTACCTCAGTCTGAACTCATGAATTGCTGCTTTATTTAATGGGTTATATAACCTGTTACTATCATTTATTATTTATTTTGATGTTAAAATTTTCCCAGATTTGGCCAGTGGGAATTCCTTCCTTCTGGCTTCCCTGTCCTTTTTTAACATGTACCATTATTCTTTGAACACTTCCTTATTTAATAACCCAATAAGTTGTTGTAGACTCAATTCATACTTTTCCCTGCCCCAGCCGTGGAAATGGCTGTTTCTCCAAGAGGCTGTGACTCATTCAGTGGAGAGCGAGTGGTGCTCAGAAATTAAGATTTGGGCACGAGGAGTATTCATTGCCACTGGGTTTTGTTACTGCCAGGTTCTTTTGTGGACAGAGCTTGAAAATATGTCCTGTATAGACCTACATTAACGTTTACATCTGTATTTATTTCTATATCTAACTACCTATCTGTTGACACCTCCAGTTTCAGTCACCATAGGGTTCATTCTAGATTTCTTCCTTTCCATTTTTATACCTTCCTTCTCTAATAGTGAGAAACCTAGTCCCATTCCTTAAAGTAGTTACTTATATCCTCAGTTCCCCTGTATATAGCTGATCTTTCTATGCTATAGGAATGACACCATCTTGGGTACCCTGACTCTCACAGGGCTGCAGTCCACTCTGACACCCTCCTTGCTTGGGTCCTGGCCCCTACTGGATTGACTTTCTGCCCCATCACCCTCCTTTCTCGGTCCCCAGCTCCCTCCAGGCTACCTCCTGCCCTGTCAGCCATCTCCTTGTGCTGCTGCTCAGTGGTCTTGCTACTCTGATGCCCTCATTGTACTAGCACTGGGGTGTCCTGCCCTCTTCTGATGCCTTTCTTGCACAGGCTCTCATAGTTGCTGGCAAATAGAAAATTATTTAGGGAACAAACATTGGCAATATGTTGTCTTAATGGATCCAAAACAGTACTTTCTGCACTACCCAGTAGACACGTGGACATATGTGGCTATTTAAACTCTTACTATAATTTTTAATTAAATTAAATTAAATGTCAGTTTCTTACTTGCACTCACCACATTTCAAGTGTCCAGTAGTTAGTGGCTACTGTATTGGACAGTGTAGATATAGAACATCATTACAAAAAGTTTTGTTGTACAGCACTGTTTACCTTACTGAAAGTTTGAGGCAATGAAATTCAAACTCCAAATATAAATACTAATCCAGGAGAGGGAAAGAAGGACACAAGAAATTAAAATTTAGGTTGTGAATAGCAATGCAAAATTTTTCCATCTATTTATCAGTTGTGGATTCAGCATCAGAATTTCTTTTTCTTCACAGATACTGTGCTAGATTACCAAGTGATCCATTTACTCATCTAGCTCCTAAATGTAGAACACGAGAGTTGCCTGATGGTACATTTTATTCAACTCTTTATCTGCCAATTAACTCACCTCTTCGAGCCTCCATTGTTGTAAGTTTAGAGAAAAAAAAAAGATTGTGCCTTTAAAGTATATCATTAATGGATTTTTTCCAGCTTCTCTAAGACTGTGCAAGTTATGGGTAAATTTGGTTTTAAAATCTACTTGTAAGAGTAGGCTTATAAATCTTGTGTAGTAAACTACACGTTAAAATCATCAATATATGTAATCTAAGCATCTTTTAAAATATATATTAAAAAAATAAATAAATAAAAACAAAATCTTCAATAGATTGTATGACTTATCAGACTCCTAGAATCGGACTAGAAGACCTCTGAAATTTTCTCCAAGATCTTACCAACAAATATTTCTGACAGAAGGATTCAGCTGTGGCTTAGATATTTTCAGTAACAGAGAACTCATTAAATGTAGTTGAGCTGCTCTAGTTATTTTGTTATTGTTGACTCACAAATCTGCCTTTCTGGGAACAGATGTGGCTCAAGTGGTTGAGCGCCTGCTTCCCACACGAGAGGTCCTGGGTTCGATCCCTGGTGCCTTCTAAAACAAAAAAATAAACAAAAAAAAACAAATGGAAAAACCAACTCAGCGGAGCCGATGTGGCTTAGTGGCTGAGTGCCGGCTTCCCATATTTGAGGTCTGGGATTCAATCCCTGACCCCGGTACCAAAAAAAAAAAAAAATCTGCCTTTCTGTAACTGCTGTCCTTGGTTCCAACACTGATCACTGGTTTCCAAATATTATGAAATGGCTCTTTTTTTTTTTTACCAGGAGGTCCCGGGGATCAAATCTGGGTCCTCCATATGGTAAATGGGAGCTCAATTGCTTGAGCCACAGCCGCTTCCCAAAACGGCTCATTTTTATTGCACTTGAAAAGTTGTTCAGTACTACTAATGCATATTACAGTTACATCCCAATATAGCTTTGATTTATTTTTTTGTTTTTGGTTATATATTTGCAGATTAGCAAAAGTAAGGCACTCTAAAATACTATTGAAATTTAAGTTCATCAGAAGTGTACGATTGTAATTATAGTTCTTTTAGTTTTTGCTGTGCAAGATTTTTAAAGATGCCTGTTTCAAATATGGAGATCAGGATTTTGAAAACTTACTGGCATTTTCCAAAATAAAGTATTTTGTTCTGGTAAATTCAACTTCTAAGATATTGAGATAGAGACTCTAGATGTTTTTATGTGCTTGTGATGATATGGCTATGTACATATTCAATGGAAAGGTTTACTGTTTCTTTCAGGGCCCACCAATGAGCTGTGTACGATTGGCTGAGAGAGTTGTAGCTCTCATTTGCTGTGAAAAACTGCACAAAATTGGTAAGGATATTTGAAAAGCACATGCAAAAGAAAAATAAAGTTATTAACATTGTAAAAAAAAACAAAACAACAAGCATACCAAGGACTTTATAGATCTGTAGGGATTTTGTAGTGCTGTGAACTTGCTTTGGTGAACATAGATGTAGGGATTATATAACTTGAAGATTCTACCACATTGTAGGAGCTGCTTGTTTTGCACAGCTCAATTGCAGCAACTGTAATTTATTTGCTTCCTTTACTGACCTCTTTTGAATGCATGAAGATCTTTTATCTGTTAAATCATGAGTGTTTCTGTGGTGATATACCAGTCCCTCATATTACTGTATACTAGTGTATAAATTAACCTATACTGTTGTTGTTTTTTTTTAAATGGCAATGCTTTCTATGCTCTTTATTGTTTAAAAGTGGTGGGTCTTGCTGCTTTCCTGTTCAGATGTTTTTATTTTTGAATCTGAGGAGGGAATTTGTACTCCTGCTCTCATATTGAAAACATGAATGCCAAAATAGATTTTACCTTAAGAATCACACCTCATGATGTTCACGTTATTAACAGCAACAGTGGTGCTTCAGTTCTCATCACTCTTGCAGTTGCTTCCTAACATAGTGCTTTTCTGAATTATTTACTAATTAATTAGGCAAAATCTGGATGATGTTAATTCTCCTTTTAAATTTCTTAGGTGAACTGGATGACCATTTGATGCCTGTTGGGAAAGAGACTGTTAAATATGAAGAAGAGCTTGATTTACATGATGAGGAAGAAACCAGTGTTCCAGGAAGGCCAGGTTCCACAAAACGAAGACAGTGCTACCCAAAAGCAGTCAGTATTGATTAAGACTGAACAAAAATCTAGCCTTTCCGACTTTCAGTTTCCTGCTACGTCAAATTTGAATTTGTCTTCTTGACTTTCCAGGCCCTTGTAATTTGGCCCCCTCTGGATCTCAGTTTGTTTCTCCCATTCTTCTATCAGACCAGCCCTCCACTGTCATGTGTACCTTCTGTGCTCATTCCCATTTCAAATATTGCTTTTGTTGGTTTCCTCGTAAAGATCCTTAGACTCATCCCTCAGATTTTACCTGGAATGAGTTTATTTCATTTAAAGTGATACTTTTTGTTTCATTTATTTTAGGAGTAAGAGTCTTGCTTTCCATATGAATGGGGCTAAGACAAAGAGAATTTGTATGATAAAATAGGCAAGTGAAAAAGATGCCCTCTCAAGATGATGGGGCACACTGGAAAGGTATAAGCATAAATATCTGTCAGGAGTTAGGATCTGGGCTCCTGGGAGGTGAAAAGTGTTATTTCAGTGAAATGTGCCTAGTTTGATCTGTGACATCTTAGCAGGATTCACACACGAAAATAGGTCTGAAGCTGACTTCTGGTTATTACCATACTGGTCTGAAGTACTTATTTTTAAAAATATTTATTAATATTTTCAAGTTTCATCTCATAAGAACCCCAAACAAATAAAAGTTTGCTAGGTACTTTCACCTTAGCCTAAATGTGTGGTGCTTTTGTTTTGCTTGTTTTTTTTTTATGAATTCACAAATATTACCCATTTTCCTAAAAGGCTTGTTTGCCCCATACCCACTTTTCTTATTCTAACATTTACCTCAAAGATCACTGGGCTAGTTTCATGTGACAAATGGTAAGCATCCTGAGAAGCATGGTGTTGCCTTACAGCCTGTTTAATTAATTGATACAGCCTGTATTATCTGGTATTCTATTAGCCATAACCTTCTCTTAGCCATCATTTTCTATACTTTTAACTACAGAAGCAATTATTTATATAATTGAGCTCTAAAAACTGTGAGTGTAGGATTGTATAAATATTGAAAGTTTAGAAACAATCTCAGATTAATTAAATTGTGCATTATTCATGTAACAAGGTAGCCATTAAAAATGATGATATTGACTCATATTGACCCTTGAAAGATATTCTCAGTGCAGTAACTGGAGGATAAAAAAATGAACTTATAACACATCTATATTGTATGATTTCATTTATAATGAAAAATATGTGTGTGTATGTGATTATATGCATTGGTGCTTGGGTCTGGATGGCTCTACAGTATATCAAGATGTTAATAAAGGTTATTGCTGAGCGATAGGGTTATGGGTCATTTTAAGAAATTTGCCCATCTTTATTTTCTGATATTCCTAGAGTGACTAAAAACTTAAAAACCCAAGGAAGAAAAGTTTCTCATCAAAAGAAATAGATCAAATGAATGGCACTTAAAAAAAATACTGCAGTGTTTGATTTTTCTAAATATAATTTTCATGGTTGGTATACAGTCACTTATGCATTCTAAGGTAAGTGAATTTGGACCATGGTACAGCCCAGACCTGAGAAATGCTTACTTCCCTAGCAGGGTTAAGTAATTAGGAGACCTTGTGCCCTGAGTATTATCTTAGCTTTTTCTCATCAGCTTTTAGTAAAGCCAGGAAGAAATTTGTTTTCTTGCCGTTATCTGGAAAAGTGTCTATTATACTTGAGCTGTTGCTTGATTTTTCTTTCCTACTCTAGATTCCAGAGTGTTTGAGGGATAGTTATCCCAAACCTGATCAGCCCTGTTACCTGTATGTGATAGGCATGGTTTTAACTACTCCTTTACCTGATGAACTCAACTTTAGAAGGCGAAAGCTCTATCCCCCGGAAGATACCGCAAGATGCTTTGGAATACTGACAGCCAAACCCATACCTCAGGTAAACACTTGATAATGACTGTGTTAAAATACCTTGATTTTTTTGCAAAAAGGAAAAAAAAATTCGGAATAAGTGCCTTTTGTTACCTCAGTATGTTTAATATTTTAAAAGTTGAGGTATCTCCATTGTTCCCCCAATAGAAAGCATCATTTCTCTTCTGAAGTGATATTTATAATGGAACAAAATGACCTGTTAACCTTGGGGGTGGGATGTGTGCTTTGTTTTCTTTTTGCTAAGATTCCGCACTTTCCTGTGTACACACGCTCTGGAGAGGTTACCATATCTATTGAGTTGAAGAAGTCTGGTTTCACGTTGTCTCTACAAATGCTCGAATTGATTACAAGACTTCACCAGTATATATTTTCACATATTCTTCGGCTTGAAAAACCTGCACTAGAATTTAAACCTATAGATGCTGACTCAGCGTACTGTGTTCTACCTCTTAATGTCGGTAAGGACCTGGACTTTACAAGGGTTCTCTTAGACTCGCTAAAAAATGAAGGTTTTTCTTGGCAGTTAGCTTATTTTATGTACTATAAAATTCTCTTATTTGGTTATAAGATCCAAATTATACATATATACATATGTGAATATTTAGCTTAAGTAAGAATCTTATCTGTATTATATTTTTAACAAGCTAAAGAATTTTTTTCTTCATTAAGTTAATGACTCCAGCACTTTGGACATTGACTTTAAATTCATGGAAGATATTGAGAAATCTGAAGCTCGCATAGGCATTCCCAGTACAAAATATTCAAAAGAAACACCCTTTGTTTTTAAATTAGAAGATTACCAGGATGCAGTTATCATTCCAAGGTGGGTGGAAAGGAAAATGGTGATTATACTCTGTTTCAAAAGATTCTTTTGTTCACATGGAAATGAAAGAAGAGAGAGCTGCGACTTTGGCATTGATGTTACTAATAGAAAATGTAGGTATTTCTGGGACCTGTTCTCTCCAGTTTGCTGGCCTAAAAAACAAAATCTAAAACACTGTAGGTAAAGGGATTTTTCTTTGTCAGATAATCTAAATGATATTGATACGCTTTCTTCTTAAAATCTCCATCATTTTAATCCCCAAAGTCTTATTGTAGAACTTGATCAAAACTAATAGTTTTGCTTCTAAAATATATATAAAAATTATTTAAAAATTTTTTCTTTTTTTTTTTGAGGTACCGGGGGCCTGTGGTTGAACCTGGGATCTCGATGTGGGAAGCCGGCACTCAACCACTGAGCCACATAGGCTTCCCTGAGTTGGTTTGTTTTGGTTGGTTGTTTTGTTTTGTTTTTCAGGAGGCACTGGAAACCGAACCCAGGACCTCCCATGTGGGAGGCGAGTGCTCAACCGCTTGAGCCACTTCTAAAATTTTTTATTAGAAAAAATTAGGAAACAGGAAAAAAATTTTATGTTCAATGAAGATAGTACATCAGAATACTTTTCTTTTTCTTTTTTCTTGGTGAATATTTAAGGGAATGGAATTTCTAGACAATAAAATTAAGTACAGGCACTTTTCAAAGAATTAGAAATACTGGCTCTAATTCAGTCTTCTTTGATATTTGCACCTCAGAGTCTTTTAAATGCTAGCTATCATCAAACTATCAGTATTATAGATAGCACTATCGAACATTTTACTGTGGCAAGTCTCGTTCATGTATTAACGTACAAAGTATTTACTCACTTATTTGGATATTGGACATTTTCTATACTGTTTATATTGGTGAAATTAAGAAATACTTGTGGGTGCCATTTAGCTTTTGTGAGGTATCAAAGTATAGCTATTTTGAACAAAAACCATAATAAAGTAGGGGAGAATGCAAAGACAGTTTTTATGTGATAAAAATATAGTTCTCATTGTCATTATCTTAAGTCCACTTGAAGTATATGCTTTGGAGTTGAAGTTTTCATTACTGATACTTACCTTTAACCTTTTGAATTCTTTAAAATCATAATTTGCATTTCTATATTAAAAACAGTTGTGTTGTAATAATAGTTGATTTAAACCAAAGTGTAATGTTGTTTTTCTTTTTAGATATCGCAATTTTGATCAGCCTCATCGATTCTATGTAGCTGATGTGTACACCGATCTTACTCCACTCAGTAAATTTCCTTCCCCTGAATATGAAACTTTTGCAGAATATTATAAAACAAAGTATAACCTTGACCTGACCAATCTCAACCAGCCACTGCTGGATGTGGACCACACATCTTCAAGGTAAGGAGTGTCCGAAATGACATCATTTCTGGAGGTGAGTAGCCACCATCTCCCACTACTCACGTGGATACTCTTAGTCTAGGAGATTCTTGCACACAGAATTGCTCAGGGTGCAGCCCAGGGGAGACTGCAGTTTAAAGAGCTCTTCAGGTGATTCCTAGACACCTGAAGTTGGAGAGCCCACGGTGAGAGTGTATATTTATTTTTGTTTGTTTGATAAAATAAAATTATTTTGAAATCTTTGTAGACTTAATCTTTTGACACCACGCCATTTGAATCAGAAAGGGAAAGCTCTTCCTCTAAGCAGTGCTGAAAAGAGGAAAGCCAAATGGGAAAGTCTGCAGAATAAACAGGTAATGAGTTCATTGTTACTAGTAAGTATAACTTAATCTTTTTACAGATAAGTTTGGATTTTATATTATCAAGTGAATTGAGTGATTTGTGAAATTTCTGAAAGTTACCTAACCTTTAAATTTTGTTTTGTTTTAATTGACATTATGCATTGAATTTTATTTGAATATATTTTTAGTAACTATTGAGAATTTGTGTTTATACTCAGCCCATTGATGTGATTATACCACTAAGTCATCCTTGTCAATCCTAAAATAAAGCCCATTTGGCCTTAAAGGTTATTTTATTTTACTTTATTTTTATTTTATTATTTTTTTAATTTTAATTTTAATTTTATTTATTTTTATTTTATTTTATTTTATTTTTTGAAGTCCTGGGGCCAGGGATTGAACCTGGGACCTTGTATGTGGGAAACTGGCACGCAACCACTGAGCCACATCGGCTCCCCTGTGTTAGTTTTTTGGTTTGTTTGCTTGTTGTTTGTTTTTGTTTGTTTCTTGGAGGCACCAGGAACCTGGGACCTCCCATGTGGGAAGGAGGCACTCAACTGCTTGAGCCACATCAGCGCCCCTATTTTATTTTTTAAAATTAGATTTTACTAGTGTTTAAGATTTTTTTCTTTATCCATAAATAAAATTGATCTTTTCTTTTTTATTCGTGCGTATGTGTGTATGCTTTATATTTATCCATCTGCTCTTTCTTTACTCAAAGATACTAGTTCCAGAACTCTGTGCTATACATCCAATTCCAGCATCACTTTGGAGAAAAGCAGTTTGTCTCCCCAGCATACTTTATCGCCTTCACTGCCTTTTGACTGCGGAGGAGCTAAGAGCCCAGACAGCCAGCGATGCTGGTGTGGGAGTCAGATCACTTCCTGCAGATTTTAGGTATGCCTGGAACATGGGTCATGTTCCATGAATGGAATTAAGTTGAAATTTAACTTTTACATAAAATAATTCTTAAAGGATTAAAAAGAAAACATGGACATATAACACATGAAATAAATACATTGTGGACTCCTAAATGAAAATTTGTATGCTGGATCTTTCATTCTTGTATAAGTATACAAGTTACAAAAGGACATGGGTTCCTAAGATGAAAAATAATCCTTGCTTCTTCAGTGATGAACGTTGACCTGAGAATGAGAGCATTTCTTTGCTAATATGCAGATATTTTAAAACTGTTTCCTCTTTAAAAAAAAACAAAACAAAATAACCTATTATTAAAAAGCCATTGTCTCAGCATGTTTTTTGCCCTCATTATTTTCTTCCTAGTAGTAAAGTTGCTGCATTATAAGGAAATTATTTGTTCTAGCCACTCAATTTAATTTTGATGATCTGGTTGACCCAAGATCAAGATGGTCCTAAGGATTGAAGGAACTTTAAAATATAAGAGTAATAATGTTAACGATATTCATTAAGTACTTACTATAGTGTCAAGCACTGGTTTAAATGCTATGGTCTGTATAATCCTTAGGACAGTCCTGAGGTAGGAATTGCTTTTGGCTCCATTTTTTAAAGAGCAGTAGCCGAAGCACAGAGAAATTATGTAAATTGCCCAAAGTTACCCAGCTAGTCAACTGGGGCCCTGGTGTGTGGCTCTGCATCCCATAGGCTGGCTGTAAGACCTATGGATCTTCTCAACCGCTACACTACCCTGTAGGGCGAGGGGTTAAAGCAATACAGAAATCATGTTCCCCTTTAGAATTTATATCGTGCAGAATTCCAACGAATGTTAGTTTCTGGCTTGGAAACTTGTTTTCCCTTTTAAAGTAGGAGTATATTTGTGGAGATCTTTATTTTTTTACTTCAAAGTACTCTTGCTTTGAGCCTAGGCCTTATGAAGAATCCGATGAAAAATTATCAAAATGTCTTTGCAGATACCCTAACTTAGACTTCGGGTGGAAAAAATCTATCGACAGCAAATCTTTCATCTCAAGTTCTAACTCCACCTCAGCTGAAAATGATAATTACTGTAAGCACAGCACAATTGTAGTCCCTGAAAATGCTGCACATCAAGGTGCTAATAGAACCTCCTCTCTAGAAAATCATGACCAAATGTCTGTGAACTGCAGAACATTGTTCAGTGAGTCACCTGGTAAGCTCCAAATTGAAGTTTCAACAGATCTTACAGCAATTAATGGTCTTTCTTACAAAAAAAATCTTGCCAATGGCAGTTATGATTTAGCTAACAGAGACTTTTGCCAAGGAAATCAGCTGAATTACTACAAGCAGGAAATACCTGTACAACCAACTACCTCATATCCCATTCAGAATTTATACAATTATGAGAACCAGCTCAAGCCCAGCAATGAATGTACTCTACTGAGTAATAAATACCTTGATGGAAATGCTAACACATCTACCTCAGATGGAAGTCCCATGAGGGCCGTGCTGCCTGGTACTACAGAAGCTGTTAGAGTGCTCAAGGACAGGCTGGATTCTGAGCAGAGCCTTTCTGTTGGGTACTCCCCAAGGACCCTGGGCCCAAATCCTGGGCTTATTCTTCAGGCTTTGACCCTCTCAAATGCTAGTGATGGATTTAACCTGGAACGGCTCGAAATGCTTGGTGACTCTTTTTTAAAGCATGCCATCACCACCTATCTATTTTGCACTTACCCTGATGCTCATGAGGGCCGCCTTTCATATATGAGAAGCAAAAAGGTAAGAAATAAGAATTCTTCTGTTTTGAGCAGTTAAAGTATTCATTGTGCCTGAAAGTGGTTTAAAGTGTTGGATAATTTCAATTCAGATGATGGGACGGTATTATTCTCAGAGATTGCTACACTGGACAAGTGTAGCTGTCCGTCATTCCACCAGGGCGAGCTAAAGCCAGTGGTGGTTGACATGAATCTGCTCTTCAGTGATGAAGCACTCAGGTTTGGGGTTAGCTGATGTACATGTGCCTTATTTATTGGTGGAATTTCAGTCCAAATGAAATCACACGTGCGTGTGTAGACAGCTACTACATGGTGAGGGGCATATAAAGAAATACACAGCATAGTTTTTCAGGGAGCCTGT
The DNA here is from genome assembly GCA_029593785.1 of Cabassous unicinctus. Classification (NCBI taxonomy): domain Eukaryota; kingdom Metazoa; phylum Chordata; class Mammalia; order Cingulata; family Chlamyphoridae; genus Cabassous; species Cabassous unicinctus. The sequence goes on from JAQZBX010009911.1 coordinate 17,214, forward strand.
GCTTTTGTTTAGTTAAACGTTTACTTGGGAGCTTACTATCCTGGTATGCATACATGAAGAAGACACGGATCTTTCATGGAGGGGCTCATCTTTAAGGTTTTGGAGAGTGAGGGAAGGGAAAGAGTAATAGACTTTCACATAACTCAGTTACACTGCAGTGGAGTGATTCTGGTACTCGACTTCTAAGTCAGCTGTGCTTTACAGCCCAAGAGAAGGATGCATTCTGAAACATAGTTGTGGAATTAAGGCTTAAGGAAGAAAATTGATGAAAGTAAATATTTAAATGATGATAAAAGATGTGTCACAAGGCATCATGGGCCTGTTTGATAAATAACTTACAAATCTGCTGGTTACTGTTAAGCACTTAAAAAGAAGGAATTTCACCAGTGATCAGGAAAGACTTTAATGGAAGAGGTGAATTTACAGTTTATAACCAAATTGAATAAATGACAAAGCATGTCAGAGCTCAGTGAATAAGCTGTGGCATCAGTCAGACATGTGGAAATATCTGAGAAAAGACTAAAAAAGGTGGGTGGGGTGAAGCCTTATTGTGAAAGGCCGTGAATGCTAGGGTAAGGAGCTTGCACTGTTTTTGAATGTCACAGGTCCTACTGAAGGAACTTGGAGCACAGGATTATTAATATAGTGATACTGAGGCAGAAGAGATTAACTTGCCCAAGTTCACATGGCATGTTCGGGGCAGAACCCAAATAATCTGGCTTTAGAGACCTCACTCGCTGTGATACCAACCTGCTTCTAATATTGCTCAGTAGCACTTGGCTCCAGACCAAGCATTTTACAAACATGATCTCATTTAATCTCAGCAAGCCTCTGAGAGGTAGATAAGATGTCCCCACTTTGCAGATGAGAAAACTCAGGCCTAGAGAGTTTAATTAGCTCAGGTCAGGTCATCGAGCCAGTCTGGGGCAGTCAGGAGTGTGCCTGACCTTCAAGCCCATACCCTTCCCCTGTCCTCTGTGACTCCTGGGATGGTTTTAGAGAACCTGGTGATACAGTGATAACAGGTATGCAGACCGGGAAGGGGGTTGCTGACAATGGTGGGAGTGAGGTGGATAGAAGTGTAGGAGTCAGGGTTAAGGTGAGGATTTAGACCTCATGAAATAGGAAGTGGAAATGTTCGGTGAGAGGTTCCGATAACTGAGAATTTAGTATGTTGATATGATTTGGGGCTAGTTTCCATAAGGGTGATAATTGAAGCACTGAGAACAAATGAGATCCAAAGGGTGGTTGTGGGGAGAGAATATCGAGATTGAGGGTAAGAATGAGGTACCGGGGTCAGGTTTGAACCCAGAACCTGCAAGTGGGAAGCCAGTACTCAACCACTGAGCCACGTCGGCTCCCCTGAGTTGGTTTTTTAGTTTGTTTCCTTGTTGTTGTTGTTTTGTTTTTTTTTAGGAGACACCGGGAACCTAACCTGGGACCTCACATTTGGGAAGCAGGCGCTCAACCACTTGAGCCACATCCACTCCTAGAAATTATTTTATATTATGAAAATGCATCCATTTTTCTTGCTCAGAAACCTTTATTCCTCATGTCCTCTTTATTAAAAATAATCATAACTCCCTCGGCCTGGCATGTCAGGCCCTTCTCAGTGTATGCACACCCCCATGCCGGTCTCATTTCCCAGGCCAGCTTAAGTGCCTTGCTCTTCTTTATACAAGCATCCCCTCCCAGGCACTGTGTCTTTATCCATGTGGTTTCTTCTCTCAGAATGCGCTTCCATGCTTTGACTTGTTGAATTTCTACTGGTCTCGAATTTTGTCTCCTGTGAGTCTGTCCATAGTTCCTTCTTCCTTTTCCATCCTGCTAGCCACTTCTGTTGACTTTGACTGTGATCACCCTCTCGTGTGTGTCCCCGTGGCACTTCCTCCTCTTGGCATTTGTGGTGCTTTGTTCTCTGAGTATGGAAAAGGAAACTAGCAGTTATTTTAAGCCTGGCATGCTCAGGCAGCGTGGGAAAGCACTTTTGCACATAGTATCATATGTAGACTCCTCTTCCTTGCCAGCTGCTGTGGTTTGCAAGAACTGCGGCCCTGTCTCACTGACTTTCTTCTCTCTGGGGTGCCTGACCTAGTTCCTTTCTCATGGGGGTGCTTGCTAAACAGTAGTTGAGTTAGGTGGAAAGGGCTCATGAAGTATTTAAATAAAAAAGGAATCCAGTTTTTAGAAAATGAAGCTGATTGTAGACCCTAGTTTCCAAGTAAAAAGTGGACAAAAATGCAGATTTGAGCAATTTGGGAGGGTGTGGAGGCATTAGGAAAAGCAAATAGACCAGAGGAGAGAAAATAAAGCTGTTGTATTGCTGTGAATAAACAAATGGAGTTGTTCTTTAACCTTTGCTCTATTTTTAAATAGTTGAACAAAAGTATGTTGAAATGCTATCCAAAACGAAGGAGAACAATGTTTGAGAGATCACTACAATTGAAATCACATTTGTGGCTTAGCTCTGTTCAGCACCAGTTTTCACTTTCTAGCTTGAGTTTATGACACTTCTTTCCCCTAATTTCACTGAGAAATTGAAACATCTTGACTTTTTCTGTGGGTTCTTTTCTATTCTCATAGCCCTAGTTAGCAATTTGCATGTTCTATCACCAGGTTGTGTTTTTAAAAGTTTGAAGGTGTCTGAACTTTTTCATCTGACTCATTTATCAGAAATTTGTATATTTTATCTACATGTTTTTTTTTTCTTTTTGTGATCTGCATTTTATATTCAGAAACAATCATCTGACTACACTGAAGGATATAGGGACCTGGGAATTTCATATTATTTTTTTATGAATAGGTAGAAAAACTGTACGACCCTTATAATTGATGACCAGTTATAGTATCATGGAGAACGTATAGCTAAGGTATAAGGTATAATAATATGCCTTGTATGGATTCCCACAGTGATCATTTATGGATAAGTGTTTTATAAATATTTTCTGCTAAAGGTCAGCAACTGTAATCTGTATCGCCTTGGAAAAAAGAAGGGCCTGCCCAGCCGCATGGTGGTGTCAATATTTGATCCCCCTGTGAATTGGCTTCCTCCTGGTTATGTAGTAAATCAAGACAAAAGTAACACAGATAAATGGGAAAAAGACGAAATGGTGAGTTTGGGGTAACTAGAGGGCTTTCCTAATACTTTTAAAATACTTATTTTGTGGTGAGGGGGAAAATTTATTTCTACTGATTTTTTTTTTGTTTCTTTTCCATGGCATGTTTATAAAAGAGTAGATATTTGATGTACTGCATTAATTCCTTTGAATAGATTGTCTTTTCATTGGAATTCAGAAACAGTGTTGTAATTTTGATGGAGAACAATTTCTATTTTTATTATTTGCCTTTTCAAAAGGCAGAAGAGTATCTGATGTTGTGGCTTAAATACCGTAATTTACTGTTATGTACTACAATTTATCATAGATCCTTAGCTCTGTTCAATGAAACGAGTTTTCAGTGACCCATGATCTCTCATCTGTGAGATATTTTCAGTAAAATCTTGGTTTTGCAGCTCTGGGTTTCCTCTGTTAGGACTACTTCTCCTCTTGTTAACTTAAAAAAGAAAATCATCATTCATAAAGGTTGTAGTTTTCTGGAAATAATTTAAATCTTGCTAATGACTTAAGACTCCAAATGTTAGCAGCAGCTGCTTCATTTTGTCTTGTCTTGAAGGCCACCAGAGGGCACCTTGGAGGGCCTCCGAGCAGTGAAAGCAGGCAGTGGTGGTTGGCTGGGAAAAAGTAGTGCCTCTTCCAAAGTGAAAGTTGATCTTTCGTGCAGTTTCATTTCCCAGAGATTTATTTTGCTTTAATGATAAACTGGCACGTTGGTACTTCATTTTTACTTCTTGCCAACATTGACAGTACTGTTTCTTTCACAGGTTATACTTCTAAATGTACACTATCTTTATGCCTTCTCTCTGACATACATACCTTAGCTATCTGTTAAATATTTCCAGGTAACATACTCTTTGACTCTGTTCTGATTTTTTACCTATTCATTGGAGGGGTGGGGGGCAGAATATATATATATATATATATTTTTTAGGAGGTACCAGAGATTGAACCGGGGACCTCATACATGGGAAGCAGGTGCCCAACCACTGAGCTAAGCCCTCTCCCGTTGAATATATTTTTTAACTCAAGTAGAATTTGGCTATGTCAGAAATTGAATTTCTCTGGAAAAGCATTAAGAGAATATTTTAATGCAAGTTGTGTCAGAAAAATTACATTTGTTATTAATTTAGAAATAGGTAGGACCTTAGAGGAAAGTGTGTGAATTGCTAGGGCTTTAGAGAAAGTATTTCATTTCTACTAAAAACATTCCAGTAACAATTACCCTGCTTTTTAAGTACCTTTTCAGAATATATTTAACTTTTTTAAAAAAATTGTAGCAGAAAGGTGACATTGGCATGACATTTTGGTTTTTGTTTTTAAGATACAACACAAAATTCTTACATTATTTTCTTAATGTTTCTGATGACTTGGCACTTTGGTTCTTGGAATAGATGAAAGAATACTGTTCAAATTTTCATCTATAATTTATATTTATATTGAAATAAGCCCTTCCATTATATTGGAAAGAATGCAGTGTGTTTTTGGCTTGTTTCATCTCTTCCCCTGCCCTCTGCACTTAGGTGTAAGTGACGCCTTTGCACAGGAATACCTCTTAGGTAGAAGGTGACAAGCCCAGTTGAACTGTCCGAGAAAAGGGTTTGTCGGCTGGTGTGGAACCCCAATTATTTTGCAGATGAAGAACCTGAAACCCAGAGGCATGAAGTGACTTTTGCCCAAGATCACACAATTTATTAGTGATAAAATCCAGTCCTTTGTGTATGTGTGTTCTGTCACTTTTAGCTTATGATAACATTTACTTAAAGCTATATAAAGTTTTGTTTTTAGTTTTAGAAAAATTGTCTGATTTTTAAAAATTGCAGTTTGACCTGTTTTTGTCTTAAGGATCAAACAGTGGTCAAAAATATCTCATCTTACCTTGGGAAAGTATAAGGTTTTTAGAAAGAAATATTTCGTTTAAAATACATGTTTTTTAAAGTTGTGTTTATTTATTCCCCAGCTTGTTAGTCTAAAAAGAATGAAGTAAGACTTCCTAGGATTTGCAGGTTGTCATATTCCATAGTAGAGACAGGGCAAAGTGAGATCTAAGATGTTCTTTTAGTTCTTGGAGACCTGCCATTGTAGTTTCTTTTGGTGTTCTTCCTCATTCTTGAAAAGGTTTTATAAACTTTTTAAATTAAAAAAAATGTGAAAGTATATAGCTGTAGATATGTGGGTTGGCTTACTACTATTATTTCTTTAAAAAAAAATAGTGTATCCTTTTTGAGTCTAGTTTAATGAAATATTTGCAGTATTTTAAAAATGCTTGACAGAAAGTTTGAAAAACTTTTTGTTAGAATATTCTGGAAAAGTGTTGCAATCAAAATTGAAGCACACCCTCCTGCCTTTCCCTGTCGTCTCCCCCCACCCCCTTTTATTGCACAACAGAAATTTGGCATCTTTCTAGCATTGCAAAAAAGTTACATCATTACTAAATTTGAGCCCATTATTAAGGCTGTCATTCACAAATAAGCCTTTGCCAAAGAAATTGGAATTAGTGAAGATCTTCTGACAGAAATTCTGACAGAAATTGGATTGTTGTGTTTCAAGTTAGTCTAAATTTTCTTCTGTTTTTGTCGGTTATGCTGTAATCTGCTCCCCTGATTACTGCAGCTCAGAGTGGAAGGGAAAAGTGTAATTTCTCAAATTCATAGCTTAGTTCATTGATCACTTTTATTTTCAAGCAAAGCAATTTAGTTTTACATTGTAGAAAATGTGCTTTGATTTGAGGTGGAAATACAGACAAAAACTTAATTATAAATGTTATAAAGGTTTTAAAAATAATTTTATCTGCTTTCATATTATACTTTTACTTAATTGCAAAGATAATGCTTTTTCTACATCTGGAATTTCATTTTATTAATTTGAAAATCTCTTTAAAAATCAGGTCACCACCTTTTTAAACTCTGTCAGCGAAATTGAAGATCTCTGTGATTGGCGCATGAGTGCTTTTATTGTGTATCCTGCCAGAGTCAGAATTCTTAGCCTAAGTTTTGCATTGTGGACATTAATTTTAACTTTATATCCATGTACAAAATCCTTAACTTAAAGCTTCATACTGGATAAAGGCCATTTTATAACTTAGAAAATGAACATTCAAAGAACATGTTTTTACTTTGTTTATATGATTAAATAACTTATTTTATGTTAATTGAAAACAAATGGCCATGATTTTAAAGTTGCCTTTTAGTATTTGTGGTTGTCATTTGAAATTATCCATAACCCTTGCTTTTATTGAGTTTCCAACCCTTTTAAAAACAGCAGTTATGTCTGCACTCCTTCCCCATTCCCCCTCGTTTCAGACAAAAGACTGCATGTTGGCTAATGGCAAACTGGACGAGGAAGAGGAGGAGGACGATGACGATGACGAGGAGGATCTGCTGTGGAGGGCTCCAAAGGAGGAGGCCGATTATGAAGATGATTTCCTGGAGTATGATCAGGAACATATCAAATTTATAGATAACATGTTAATGGGGTCAGGAGCTTTTGTAAAGAAAATTTCTCTTTCTCCTTTTTCAACCACTGACTCTGCATATGAATGGAAAATGCCCAAAAAATCCTCCCTAGGTAGTATGCCATTTTCATCTGATTTTGAGGATTTTGACTATAGCTCTTGGGATGCAATGTGCTATCTGGATCCTAGCAAAGCTGTTGAAGAGGATGACTTTGTGGTGGGGTTCTGGAATCCATCAGAAGAAAACTGTGGTGTTGACACAGGAAAACAGTCCATTTCTTACGACTTGCATACTGAGCAGTGTATTGCCGACAAAAGCATAGCGGACTGTGTGGAAGCCCTGCTGGGCTGTTATTTAACCAGCTGTGGTGAGAGGGCTGCTCAACTTTTCCTCTGTTCATTGGGGCTGAAGGTGCTCCCTGTAATTAAACGGACCGATCGGGAAAATGCTGTGCGCCCGACTAGGCAGCATTTCAACAGCCAACAAAAGAATCTTTCAGCGAGCTGTGCTGCTGCTTCTGTAGCCAGTTCACACTCTTCTGTATTTAAAGACTTGGAATATGGTTGTTTGAAGATTCCACCAAGATGTATGTTTGACCATCCTGATGCAGATAAAACACTGAATCACCTTATATCGGGTTTTGAGAATTTTGAAAAGAAAATCAGCTACAGTTTCAAGAATAAGGCTTACCTTCTGCAGGCATTTACACATGCCTCCTACCACTACAATACCATCACTGGTAAGGAGCCCCAGGACCAAACTGCCTTTGCTCTGAAAACGAGACGCATGTTAGCTATGCATGTCCATCCCCAGGGCTTCATTTGCATGCTAGGGGGAGGATGCAAAAGAAGAAAAAAGAAAGAATCTGTTTTTTTCCTTCATCTTTTTGGGAGCAAGTACTGCCCCTTAACTTTGATAGTTGAGATTATAGCTATTTCATATACTGGCATGTGTATCATTTTATGTGCTTCAGAATTAGAGGAATTTGAGCCTTAGTATTTTGGTGGGCTTTTCTTTCCCATTTTATTCCACTCAAATATCTTTCTGATGCCCATTCAGTGTTGCTTTTGGTTGTTGACTTATTCCTGTGTTCCAGATGTATTTCCGTACCCTTTTATTGTTTTTCCTGGGCAAAACAAGAAAAGGTCTTTTTGAATCTAAAGATGAACACATTAAAAGAAACTGTTTCATGGGAAGGTTTCATTGCCCTTGCTCTATATCTGCTGTCATCTTCTACCTTTCATTGGGCTTCAGTGTTTTTTCCCCTCTCCTTCATTTAATAGGCTCACAATCCCATTGGATTAGAAGGGAGACTAAGCCCCTAAAACCAAATTCAGCTTTGGCTTGTGAAATGCAGCAAAAGTCTGTATTTTTGTTTTCTGGATCAGAGTAATTAAGTGCTTGAAACCAGACTATTAAAGGAAAGCAGAAAGTTTTACTTTGGGTGTTTAGTTTGCATAATGAAAAGGATCCAGGTAAGATGATCAGAAAAATGTAAAATCAAAAAGTGAAAAATTATCTGACTCTGGACCAGAAAGACTTTGGTGAAACTACAGCCTGTTATTCTTTGAGGAGAAGAAGTGACGTGTGGTTTTCTACTACACTGTCCTGGAAGTTATGAGACTTGTGTTCTAGCCTGTCTCAGCCCCTGCCTCTTAACTAAATTGACTGTTTGAGACAAGTCACCTCATCCGTCCCTGCTGCAGTTTCCTCAGCCAAAGGGATTCTTTTTCATCACTGTGAGAAAACAGAGGTGTTGGTTAGCATCGATAAGTCTTCACATTTTGACACACCATGTCTGCCTCAGGTCTTTGCTCATTCCCACAGTGCTTGCTTCTCCCTTTCTTAGGATGTGTCAAATTCAACGTTTCTAGTTTAAGTTGAGGGTCGTCTTTTACTGTCATCCTGTTTAACATATATACCCCAGGAGTGGTGTCACAACACATTCCTGAGTGTGGCAGAGATGGTGTGTAATGATGGCAGCAAGGTGAGAGCCTGTGGGTAGGGTGTGTGCAGGCTCTGCTTTGTCTGAGATGATGACACGTGATGGAAACTTTTAGAGTAATGTCCCCAGCACCTGCCTGCTCCCATGGTGCCAAAGGGAAAGGGGTTCCTGATAATGGTATCATCTGCAAAATGCTTTTTTCTTAACACACATTAGTCCTTTGGCCACTGAAAGGTTTTATGACCCCAATTTGTATGCAAGAAATGTGTTTAATTTGCCATTAAAATTTAAGCTCCAGAGGCTTTAGTTTTGTCATTGAGAATATATATGAAAATGAATGCACATAAAAGTTTTAAATGCATTTGGGGATCAGACTTGAAATCAGTTACATGTATAAATAATGTAAAATTGCACAATCTCATGACTCCACCTCTCTTAGATTGTTACCAGCGCCTAGAATTCCTGGGAGATGCGATTTTGGACTACCTCATAACCAAGCACCTTTATGAAGACCCACGGCAGCACTCCCCAGGGGTCCTGACTGACCTGCGATCCGCTCTGGTCAACAATACCATCTTTGCATCATTGGCTGTAAAGTATGACTACCACAAGTATTTTAAAGCTGTTTCTCCTGAGCTGTTCCATGTCATCGATGATTTTGTGCAGTTTCAGCTCGAGAAGAACGAAATGCAAGGAATGGATTCTGAGGTTAGCGCTGTTTAACAATTCAGTTTAAATTGAATTCAGTGTTCAATTTAAAATAGGACATCCCACTAGGGATCTTGAGAGATTCAGGGTTCGGACTCCATGGCTGTCCGGAAGGCACCAGGAACTGTGGTACCTAGCCCACCGTATTCTCTGGGAGAGCTGGGCATGGATTGCACGTAATCCTTCTAGGTAGCATAGGCTTTTCCACCTGGGCTGCCCATGCTTTGTACGTGTGGACGCTTAAGGGAAGATGAGGAGTCAGGGGCACTATTCTGTTATTTCCAGCCTCTGTGATCAAGGCTTCCAATCGTGGGGTGTGCCAAAGTGCCACTTCTCCCCCTCCTTCTCAGAGTAGCTTTAACCTTAGTAAAAGCACAGTGTGGTTTATTCTTTCTTTTTTTGTAATGAACCAGAAATATTTGCTAATTTCTCAGGTAAGCATTGCAAGTGTATGTTCTGCTTCTCTTTGAAACGGAAGACTTACATTTGAAAACCAAACTTTGAAATTTTTAACCGTTGGAATTTGGGAGGCTTCTACGATGAGTTCAGCCAAAGGTTCTTTGGTGATAGAGTTAATTCTAACGTGTTTGTGAACTGCTCTGAATTTTTTGTAGGGAAAGCTATGCTGAGATCTTTCCAGCCTCCTCTGGTCCTTCACTAACATTCGTCTGCATACCTGTGTACTTGGGAGAGCACACTCATTTATCATTCTTCCCATTCTAATGCCTTTGATTTTCTTATTTTTCTAGATTTCTTTTAAGGAGTCAAGGAATTTATTCACAACTCTGGTTGCTGTTTTCATTGTTATTTCTTTAATTTATAACTTCTCTTTTTAAAATTGCTCTAAACCATTACTGGAGAGTAGTGAATTTCCTTGACTTTCTTTGAGAAAAATGAAGCATCTAGGTTTTGAAGTCATCTTAAGCATAGGCAGAACGCAAAGGATCACAAGCTGTCAACTGTACAGAAGATGTACCGAGGAGAGGAAGCGGAGGCAGTGTTCTCACTCTTGGCTTTCCCCTTTGCAGACTCTACTAAGATGAATGGTCTGAGTTGGAACACAGCTAGCAGTGAGACAAGAAATTAGCACCATCTTATATATATTCAAGTATTATTTCTAGTCTCATTCGTCTTTAGAAATATTTAGGCTTAGATTTGAGGAATTAGCTAAAATTAGATGCAAGTTCTCTTTTGATGCCAGTAGGGCATATTGTTCTGTTTTTCTGTTCATTCTCTTCCTTCCCTTTGTTTATGTAAACATATATAGAGAAGTTACAAAAATGGATTGGAAGTGTCATAGTCTGGCTTTTCTAACATAGTTTGATCTATGGGCCCTTCTGTCCTTCTGGGCCTCAGTTTCCTCATCTGTGAAGGGAGAGAATTAAACTCATTAAGCTCTAAAATTCCTTTCTAGCTCAAAACCTGAATATATGAACAATAAGTATCTTGTTTTTCTGGTAGCTAGCATTATAAATGTATTATATAGAACTTGGTAGGGCTAAATAATCTATTTAGAAATTACTATCCCCACCCTCTCTTCTGTTTTACAAGTAATTCATGTTTATTTTAGAAAAATTAGAAAATACAAATTAGCAAAAAAGAAAAATTAATGAAAGCTGTCCAAATATGCTACCCTAGAAATAATCTATATTAACATGTTGGGATGTCTATTGCTAAGGTATAGAGACATCTCTCTCTCTATGTAAAGTATAGGATGAGTGCTATCACTCATAGTGCTCTCTAATTTATTCTTTTTGCTTAGTGTATTGTGGATGACTCTCCACGTATTGATTGGCGTCATGCTTCTTAACGAACGTTCATGCTAGTCAGTACATGGCTGCACTGTCCTTATGACTGGATGCTGAAGGGTTTTATTTTAGTTAGAGTTTTAAATAAACAATGTGATAAATATATGCTTATACATTCAGTTATCTCCTTAAGATACATTCCTAGAAGTGCGGTTGCTGCAGTAAAGAGTTTTGAATGTATAAAAAGCTTTTGATACATATATGCATTTTAATTCTATTAATTTGATTATCTATTATGGGTCAGGTACTCTCTTATCGTGAACCGGTATTAAGTGGTTTAATGAAAATGAAACATGCAGGAAAATATCTTCCAAATAGAAAGTAGTGGTTTCTATTCGCCAAACAGTGGACACCCAAGCCAGCACTGTATTAATTAGTATTATATTCTGTTTTCTTTCCTTGAAGTTTGAAAAAAACTTTATTATTATTATTATTATTTAACTAAGATAATGTTTGTGAAGAATCTGTTACAGTGCTTGGCCAGGCATGCATAAATGGTTTTGGTTGTTGCTTGCATTAAAGAAATATCCAAGAAAAGAAACACCTCTGAGGACTGCCTTTAAAAATGACCTTTTTGCTTGCAAGTAACTTTTCTCTCTGTAATAGCTTAGGAGATCTGAGGAGGATGAAGAGAAAGAAGAGGATATTGAAGTTCCCAAGGCCATGGGGGATATTTTTGAATCGCTTGCTGGTGCCATTTATATGGATAGTGGCATGTCATTGGAGATGGTTTGGCAGGTGTACTATCCTATGATGCGACCGCTAATAGGTATTGTTGGCTCCCCTTTGAAATAAACAAAAACAAAATTAAAAACCATTTCAGAGATACTGTTCACATTATTTTTTCATTTTGCTTAACAGAAAAATTTTCTGCCAATGTGCCCCGTTCCCCTGTGCGAGAATTGCTTGAAATGGAACCAGAAACCGCCAAATTTAGGTAAGCAAAAAAAAAAAAATGCGTGGAAAAAAAAATGAACTTAAAAACAAGTGGTGGTGGTGGTGGGGGCGGGAAGTTCTCAAAGATGCCATAAACTAATGATTCTGAAAAATATTTTCACTGTGGCATGGTATTAGGCAGATTCCATTCATAGCCTGATTGACTTTTTATGAAGAAATGCTGAATTCAAGGAACGGCAGCCCTATCTGTCGGTGGTGTGTAATAAGTCATAATACACATTCCTTCTTGTGGTGTCAGCTTATATGTGGGGCGCTTGGCCTGAGAGTGTGTGCCAAATGCTGATTGACAATAATAATAAATACTTCTGACTTCTAATTCAAGCTGTTTGGATTTTTTTTAGCCCGGCTGAGAGAACTTATGATGGCAAGGTCAGAGTCACTGTGGAAGTAGTAGGAAAGGGGAAATTTAAAGGTGTTGGCCGAAGTTACAGGATTGCCAAATCTGCAGCAGCGAGAAGAGCCCTACGAAGCCTCAAAGCTAATCAGCCTCAGGTTCCCAACAGCTGAAACCCCTTTTTAAAATAAAATAAATTTTAAGAAAAAGGCAGATTTAAGGGGAGAGATTTAAATTGAGAAGGGTACTGAGCTATTGAGTGGAATGAATTGAAGACAGAATTTAAAGTTTGATAAGACAGATAACAGAATAAAACATTTAACATATGTATAAAAATTTTGGAACTAATGGTAGTTTTAGTTTTTTGCGCAAACACAATCTTTGTCTTCTTTCCTCACTTCTGCTTTGTTTAAATCACAAGAGTGCTTTAATGATGACCTTTAGCAAGTGTTCAAAATAATTATTGACAGGTTTTTTTCCTTTTTTTTTTTTTTCCTTCGTTTTTTAGTTTAATGTCCGTCAGCCTTGCTTAGTGTCAGAAGGCCAAGGAGCTTAAACCTAAAACAGTCCTTAGATTTTTATCTTAAACTCCCTCAATCTGTGCAGTAGTGCCAGTCCTACAATAGGTGACAAGGCAAATAGAATGAGCTGGTTTGCAAGAGACGAGGTGTGCCAGTGTGGTCTTCTCCGTGTTGTGTTGTGTGAGGTGATGCTCCCAAGCACTGTTGCATTTAACAGTAAGGGACAGAGGTTTGTTTTTTTTTTTAATTATAATATTGACTGCCATGTTGGGGAATGAAATTTTAGTTTTCTTATGCCACATAGTCTTGCATAAAAAAGGTTCTTGCCTTAAAAGTAAAACCCTCATGGATATACTTTAATCTCTGATCTTGTTGGAACAAACTATTTTGCATTCCTTTCATTTTATTATGCTTTAGATTTTAAGACAGCGTGATACTTACAACTCACTAGTATAGTTGTAACTTAGTTGCAGGATTATACTAGAATTTCTGTCATATGTGTGCTGAAGACAGTTTAAAAACCAGAATATGTAGTCTATGGATTAAAAAACAACAACACCGTAATAAAAATGGGCTTTGGCTAAATAACCCCGTTTTACTGAAAATCTCCTGCTAGGTAGTTCACTGATGGGCAGTTTATGGCAAATAATTTTGCCCTGTAGGCTGTTGCTCTAACAAAATAAACCTTAGACATATCACACCTAAAATATGCTGCAGATTTTATAATTGACTGGTTACTTATTTAAAGAAGCAAAACAGAGCACCTTTACCCTCCGTCTTCTCTCTCGAATCTCTTCCTGTGCTTTCCGCAGTGTTGCGTACATAGTCTACCTATCCCCGCTGGGCTCTTCATGCCATGGAAGTTTAATGTTGTGATAAACTGCCGTAATTTTGATACATCTGTGATTAAGGTCATGAATTTAGATAAAAATAGCTCATTGTTTCCAATTTTGGAAAGGGTTAATAAAAGACATTCTTAGGCATTGGCCTAAGTTTCTTTAGTTAGATGTGTAGGCACTCTTCACTTAAATACCTCAGTTTTTCTTTTCTTTTTGCATGCATTTTCCCCCGTTTGGTGCTATGTTTATGTATTATGCTTGAAATTTTATTTTATTTTTTTTTTGCACTGTAACTATAATACCTCTTAATTTACCTTTTAAAAAGTTGTGGGTCAGTCTTGCACGCCCACCAACATACCAGTAGAGGTTTGCTGCAATTTGCCCCATTAATTATGTTTGAAGTTTAAGAAAGCTGAGCAGAGGTGTCTAAAATTTTCCAGCACATTATGCTAAACTCGATGCTTCATGAAATGCTGCATTTACGTTTTAAATTACAATTGAATACTGTACTTCTGGCTTTATCCGCCCCTCCCACCCCAGAGAAACACCTCTGTGTGTGCACACACACAAATCTCTCAGCACCCGGCTCTTTGAGGATACCCGAGTGAAGGGCATAGTATGCTTTTCCAAAGTTAAATTTAAATTAAGACCTAAATTATTAAATGAATTTTTTGAACAAATTAGGTGGACTTGTTTTTAAAATATTTAATTCTGATTTGAAACTTTAGATTTCTATTTGCTTTTTAAAAATTCTCAATGTTATGATATCATGGCAAGTTAAACCAAGCAATTCTTGGATTGTATAACTGTAAACGTGTATAGTTAACAAGTCAGGCTGGATATGAATTTTATTTGTGGGGGTGTCTTGTGATAAAGTTATATCACGGATCTCTTGATAATTTATAAACTACCTGATGCCAGGAATGGAGGGTCTTGCATCATTATCTAATGCACTAATACCAATGTTAAGGGGTTCTTGCACCTCCTGGCACCAAAATCAGATTGTTTCACAGTTACAATTCCCATTGGGAGAAAAATGCCTCAATATATTTTGTAATCATAAGAGTATTTTTTGTTAATACTATAAAGTCCAAACTTGGATATGATTAGGTCGTACATTCTCAGGGGTTCAAATTTCCTGCTACCATTTGAAATGTTTTATCAACAGCAAATTTTAGCTATTTAGTTTTTTCTGTTGGAGGGAAAAAGCTGACTTTAATTTGTGACTCACATTTCGAAGTATTCTACAATCCCCTGATTACTAAGTTAAAAAATAAAAAGGATGAGTTAGAGATATGAAGTGGTTATGAACAATTTTGTGCTGCTGGTTTTTAATGCTGTAAACATTTCCCTGGTTTAGCTTGTTGAAAAGTTTTCCATCCATCATTTATGGGGGAAAAAATCATTCTATGTTGCCCCACTTTACGACTCCGTATGTCATCCTTTTGTTCCTGTGATTGCAATGTGAGACCTGATGTAATATGGAAAACCCACTAGTGGGAAGGAGACGGAATTGTGCTAAAAGCACATGTGGAAAGGACTGGTGGAGTGTATCTTGAAAAGCAACTGCAGAAATTCCTTATGATGCTTGTGTGGAGGTTAGCTGGCATGAACCTTCATTGTAAGATGTTTTCGTTTCTTTTATTATGTACTTTTAGCAGTCCTGACTATGCTGCATTGTGTAATAGCCTTTCCCCTCTGTTCTGTTCATGTAGCACAGATAAGCACTGCACTTGGTACATGCTTTACCTCATTTCAAGGAAAATATGCTTAACTGAGAGGAAAAAATGTGTTTGGCCTTGCTGCTGTTTTGATTTACCGAATTTGAAAAAGATAATTATAATGCCTGCAATGTGTTTTATACTTGCACAGCTTAAATAGGTCATTTTTGTCTGTGGGATTTTTACTGTTTGTGAAAGTATGACAGAGAGTTGTTAACTGAACTCTTAATTATGTTTAAAAATGTTTGTTACATTTCTTTTTTTCTTTTATATTATGTGAAGTGATTAAATTTAGAGTGAACTCTAACACTCCTGTAATTATCTTTTAAAATACTAATATTTTTACTTTCTTAATGATAGCTTGCCCTCAGAAAGATTCAAATACCTGCCTAAATAGCAAGAGAGTGGAGGCTACTTGGGTTCTGTTGGTTCAGTGCATGTATGCAGTTATTCATGCAGCAGTCAGCGTTTTCAGTCCTTACCGAAAATCAGGCTGTGGCTGCACAGTGCAGCGTACTCGAAATCCAGACCTGCCACGGGCCAGTTTTCAGGCCCAGTTGATTTAAAACTTTACATCTTGCTCTGAGAGGGTATCTAATCTTTTTACACAAAGTTTAAGCCACCAAACCGAGACCTTTATGTCTTCATTTGAACCGCATCTGAAATTGTTAGCGCTCGTCTTTACCCAGTTTGCATTATCTGCAGAGAAGAAATTCAGTGTCATGTTTATTATCTATGGTTATTATAATTACATTCAAATAGGTATATTTTTCCAACCACTGATTACTTTTCAGGAATTTAATTATTTCCAAATAAATTTCTTTATTTTATATTGTACATTGAAAGTTTTTAAGATATGTTTAAGACCAAGGATATTAAAATGATTGTAAGTTCTTGGAGATGCCAGGCACAATATCTAGGGAATTTGCATTGAGGCCATCGTGTTGTTCACTAGCAGCGAAAATGATCTTTCAAAACTAACTTGTAAATATATTTTCATTATTATTTTTTTCCTAGTCCATTTTTATTTGGGCATCAACCACAGACAACTTAAGTTTTATACTCAAAATTCACTGCAGTAGCAGGTTGCATAGCAAAAATACAAAGGTGAACAGGAAGTAAAATTTCTGGCTTTTCTGCTGTAAATAGAATGAAGGAACATGACTAAAATCGAGTGAATTAACAATTATAATTTGATTGACAATAAAATATTTACCATCACATGCTGCAGCTGTTGGGTTGTCTTTTTTTTTTTTTAAGAACACAATGTAATTCATCCTACAGTAATTATGCTGCAGAAATGTGCAGACTGCACCTGATGGGTCACAATTACCTTTAGTCGTTTTTTGTAATGATCGTAGGTAACCAAGTGAATCTCCAATAAAGTTATGGTCTGTTTTCTTTGTGTCCTTTTATCTTTTTTCTTCCTCATTTCGATTCAGCTCAAGTGTGTGAGAACATTTGAATCTTGGTAGCAGAAATGATACTTAAAATTTTTAAATTCCATGATTAATCAAATGAAACTACATATTTTAGATAAAATTTTGCTTACCAAATTCTGCCGGGTCATATAGTAACAATTGTTTGTTTTTTTTCAAGATTTAAATAATGCCATTGTATTTTTCTGAAATTCTGCCACATTGATTGGTGTGTTCCAGGTTCTGGGTTATTTGGGATACATTTGACACATTTCTTAACTGACCCCACCACCACGGCCTTTGTCTGGACTAGGTCACAGCCTCTAACTGGTCTTTCTGCTTCTACTCTTGACCCTCTCTGAACCACCTTTCATTCTCTAGCCAGAATAATCCATTTAAAATAGAAATAAAAATGGAAATAGATCTAAACTCCTTCACTGGCCTACAAAACGCTCACACTGTTCTCCTGGCTCTCCTTCCTGAGCACAAACTTAATGCATAGAGTTCAGCCTCTGTGAATTTGAAGCCTTCTCTGTCGCTGACTGTGTGGCAATGGGCAAATTACTCCATGTTTCTGATCCCGTTTTCTCATCTATAGTATGATTCCTGGTACTCAGAAGGGTTGTGAAGGTAAAATGAGATGATGCAGGTAAGGCATTTCGAGTAGGCCTGGCATGGAGTAAACACCCTGGCATGGAGTTAACCCTATAACTGTCTTAGTGTGTTTAACTAGCGGGACCCCAGCTTGGCCTGACTGGCTCGTCGTTCAGGGCCCAGCTGAACTGTCTATGGAGAGGACGCCCTTCATTATTTAATATAAGGCACCCTCTCCCCTTCATTACCACGTTTTCATCATGGCACTTGTCACCGTTTTTATTTAGCTGTCTAAAATGAAGGAAAACTTGGTGAGAGTAGTATCTTGTTTTGCTACCTGCTGGAGACTCAATACCTGGCACCCTGTAGGAGCCAAGCATAGAATAAATGAGTATTATATTCAGTTGTCTAACCTGTTGTGGCTAAAGTAAACCTTGAAATAAGGAGCATTAGATTTCCCTTCTTGGGGTGCAAAGTGATTTGTTTTACCTTTTGCATTCGCCTTCGGGTGAACGGGAGGAGTGGCTGGCTGAAGGGGAGTTGGAAGCATCTCACTCGTGCGTGCACACGCAGATACGCCCTTTACACTCACTTAGTCAAAACTTACTTTGAGCTCGTTGCTCCCTGTCCTAATTTTTGCCCCCAGAACGCTCTTAAATCTCCAGTTTTTCTGGATGTTCTCAACCATGTCTCCTCTAAGTTTGAAACTTTATCACAACTTTGGTTCCATAGTAATCAATTTCCTTGCCCTTGGATCAGGGAGAGGATTTGGAGACTTATATAACTCAATCTCAACAGTGTAGGCATTAAACTTTTTACTTTTTTTGAAGTATGTAAGGTAATATCACATGGTAAAAAAAAAAACACCACCACAAACAATGCCACAAGATCTACAATGAAAAATGTCTCCTTATGCCGTACGTTTCCCCACAGGCAACCACTGGTAACCAATTTTGAGTATTTTTTTCAGAGATGTTTTACGCAAACAAGTGAATATCTAAGTCCCTTCCACTTCTAAATGATAAACTAAACACACACATTTTTAGTTAGCTTTTTTAGCTAACTTATTTGAGAATGTTCCATATCAGATCTGCCTGTTTTTTCTCTTAATAACTGCAGTAAAACATACAGTAAAAGGTGTAACATGCACAAGTGTTAAGAATACAGCTCAAATTTTTACACGTGTATATGTGCATGTATGTACGCATGTGAACTTGTAATAGGTGCTGAGTCTGCTAAATGTTTCACGTGTTTTATGCCATTTACTCTTCACAATTATGGAAACAATTATTTTTAGAGGAAAGTAGAACATAGAGATTCAAATTGAGAAGTGGAGTCAAACCACCTGGTTCCCAGCACTGTGTTACTTTGGGCAAATTGTTTAGCCTCTCTAAGCTTCATTTCCTTACCTTTACAATGAGACTTAAAGAGTCATTAGGACTAAGTGAGAGCTCATGTGAAATGCTGGGTGCACTACCTGGCACATCATAAGCACACAATAAATGTTAACTCTTACCACAATCCCCAATCTACAGGTGAGCAAAGTGAGGCAAAGACGGAGTAACGTGCCGAAGATCACAGAGTCGGGTGGGCGGTGAATCCATGTCCACCCAAGATAAAGGAAGAGCTTTTCACATTATGCGATGATTCTCCCATTTATGTGGGCCTTTTGAAATAAAGGTGGAATTGGAGTGTTTGTGTATGTGTGTTTATATATGGTATAACATTTCATGTGGAGAAGGAAACCAGATGGTGACTCCTATAACCAACAGGCATCAATAGCAGGGCAGACTTGTTTTGTTTTATATGGAGTCCTAGTAGAGCATTTCCCTCTTTTGCAAATGAGGAAAAGATTGGTAGTCTCCCTTGTTAGAGGAGACCCAGAGTTAGAACCCACTTACTGTTACCAGCTCACACAGTAACTCACCAGTGGCCAGTTGGGTGTGTAATGAGGTGAGCTACTTAACACAAGTCTTGGTAAGATAAGCCGTCGGTGCCCCATTTCATATAATACTCTGCCCCAGTCCAACTAAAAGCAAGCTTTTGTTACAGCCACTCCCGTTTGTTTGTTTGTTTTTGCCCCCCTGTTTCAAAGAAAAAGAAAAGCCAAAAAGCCCCTTTGCCTGAGTAGTCACTTCTTAGTGTGCTGTCATTTAACAGGACTAATAAAAGTGAGGTGCTTTATCCAGTCAAGCAGTTTGTTGATGAGGTGACTTGGGGCAGGTGGCAATTTTTTGTGTGGCTCAGTGTCCCTGTGGTTGGTGGACTGGAAGTGACCTCTATGGGTCCCTAAACTCTGGGTCACTGACTCTCCAGGCCTGCTAAACTTGGCTCACAACTAGCAGTCATGAAGTAAAGCATCTATTGTGTTTTATGTCAAAACTAGTTTTGCCAAGTCCAGGTGTTGAGGTTCACCTCCCTTGGAGGAGTTGTGCCCTGCCATCTCAGGATGGCAGTCATTATCTTCCCAAGGAACCCCATCTGCAGACTTTGAGGGCTTCCCATGTGCTGCGCGCCACCTCCTCTACTTGTCCAGTACCACCCGCCCTTCTGGATATAGCTTGGTGTCCAGCTCCCCCCTCCAGGAAGCCTCCTTCCCAGACCCCCCTGCCTGAGCCTGCCTTCTGATTCCCAGGTCAGGCCCTTTCCCTATTGTCATTGTCACATCTCACGCTATTGTCATCATCTATTGACATGTCTGGCAGCCACCGGAATGCAAGGACCTAGTCTTCACCCCCACTGCATGTTGCATGTCCCTGGTACCACATTCTGGCAACTTGGTGCAGGTCCATGCTGGCATTCTCTGGTGGTCAGTACAGCCACGATTCTCTCGGGAGATGAAGCATAGGAACAAGAGGGGTCTGGTGTGGGGATGGGGGAGGATGGTACTCACAGAGTGCAGGGTGGGGAGAATTCCTGTTTCTTACAATGTTTCCAGCAAGGCAACCTGGGCCCCTACTGAATCTTGGCATGTCACAATTGGGGGATGGGCAGGTGGCTGTGTCCATCTGGCACAGTTGGTACATGCAGAATTTAGAGGACCCAATGATGAAATGTCAAGGAAAATCTGTCCTTTTCCAGAAGATTTGGTTTGAATGGACACTGAATTTTTGCTTTGACTGCTAGGCAGCTCAGAGCAGACTCTAGTTCATCTATTCTTCTAAATATTTATTAAACACCTCCATGTGTAGACTGTCTTCTAGGCTCTGGTGATACAGCAGTGAATTGCATGACATTCCTGCCCTTGTTACAGGCAGGTATATCCTAGCGAGTAGACCACAGCCAAATCAACAAATGGCTGTTTTATAGGAATAAAACCCTTCGTCTCTAGTAGTAGGAGTTTCTCATTTTGTCTGCATTCCTCTATCTTTTTATCCTTTTACAGCATGTGCCCTGTTCCGATTGGGTTGTTGCCACAGATCCTTTTGGGAATGAGCTGGGACATAAACACATTGATACTCATTTACTGAGAATATACCTAAATTATCAGCATAACGCCAACTTTGATGAGTAAGGTGGTTCTTGCCGAGAAAGGTGGTACCGACGGACACAGCCTTGAACTTGGTGCTTGCTTTTGCTGCTCGTTCCCAATGGGCCTTCGTTTCCAGAGTTTTAAATGGTCACAACCAGAGCTCACATGTTTGGTTTTGTGAAGACAGCGAGGAGCCACTGGCCACAACTCTCCATGCTGCAGGGGCATCACGCTCTTAGTTCTCTTCTCTGTGGTTGAGAGCCTCGGCTGGAAAGTGGGCAGACCTGGTGGAGTGGAAGTGACTTGGGTTTTGTTTAGTGACCTCCGTCCCTCTGTCCTTTCCTCCTTCCACCTATTTTGGAATAAAGGACTGAATCAGTCCTCCCAACAAGCCACAATTCCAATTTGAAGTTATTCCAATTTGGTGTGAGCATTTCCAAGCTTCTGGAATTCCCGCTGCCCAGACACGCTCCCAGGACAATCTGACCTTAACCCTCCTGTCCTGAGGATGCCGAAGGGAGCCGGTCAGCACGCTGCCCGGGAGACTGACCTGGAGGGCAGCTCTGGTTCTGACACTTCCTACCCAACTCATGAACCTTCTAGCCTCAGTCTCTTTGTCTATAAAACGAAGGAGCTGGCCTCTGGGGTTTTCTGATGGTTAATAATACTTAAAGCCACAAAAATGTAATTTGTGACTGAAGAAGTAATAGCGATTCGAATCACAGCTTGTGAGGACTAAATTCCTAGACGGCAGGGTCGTGTTCTTGCTCTTTTGCTGAACACATCATTTATCTGTCCACACGCATCAGCATCCAGTGTGGTCCTGCCTGGGCGCTGTGGGGTCCACGGGATCCACTCAGATGAGTCCGCGCCTGCCGTGGAAGCTGACGTTCCAGCAGGGTGGGAGTGGGCCTGGGGAGACAGAATGTAAACAAGGACACACGATGGTTTTGCTAGGAAGACAACACAACAGGTAATTGAGTGATGGGTGGTTTGGCCAAATTTGAATAATCGTAATAAATAGCAATGTATGGCATGGTGTCTGTGCTAAGCATTTCCCTGTATTTCTTGTAAGACGTGCTAGTCGTTGGCACTTCACAGATGAGTAAATATACAGGGATGCTGAAGACCTTATAAAAATGAGAAGGAAAAAAAAGCAGACCCCCTGGTTCAGGGCTCAAAGCATGGTGGGGACAGTTGCAGATTACTAAATTATTTCAATCCGGCATCACAGCCCTCAGATAAAGAACTGACCAGAACAGCGCAGAAGGCTGGAGGACTAAGTGAAGGCTCACAGAAGGCGCGCTACTTGGCCTGGGTTTTGAGGGATGACCAGGAGGTCTCTCTACAGTGTCTCCCCATAGCAGCTGTTCACGTGTGGTGCCATGGACGCTGTGGGCTCTGCAATCGACTGCATCAGTCCTTGGATGAGGGGTCCAGGGAGGCACCTGTGCTTTCGACCATGTCCATTGCCCATTACTCTAAAGCCCTGAATGTTTTCTGAAGAATTCTTTAAGGGAAGTGAGCACTATAAATCTTCAAAATTAGCTCACACATTTTAACCCAAATTTACAATTTCAAAGTGGATAATGACATCCCTGCAAACATTCTGAGGACAGGCTATATTTTTCTGGGTTGTAACTTTAAATCTGTATTTCCTTAAGCAAATGTCTTCCCCTCTCGGAGTCTCAGGTTCCTCAAATGTAACATGGGCTTTTACCAGACCAGTGAATCTGAGAATCACAACGAAATTAGAATCTCCTAGCAAGGCCTGGGCATCTGCATTTTTATAAAGCTCTACCCCACCCCCCATGGTGATTCTAATGGGCCTCCAAGGTGGCGAACCACTGGACTGGAAACGCGGTTTCCAACTGTGCCGCAGAACCCGAGGCTGCAGAAACTCCTGGGCGCAGATGGGGGCGGCGGTGGGGGGGGCGGGGGGAGAGGATGGGCCCTTCCCCTCCCCGCGTCAGCCGCACATCCAGTTGGATATTTCTACTGACTGAACCGCCTCAGAGCGTAGGGTTGGGAGAAAAGACTCTGCTGCCCCAAACTACCGTTTGAACATCAGGAGCAGAAGCCTGCTAGGACCCTCTGAACCATCCACGGTTCTCTGTGGGTCCCCCCACCCCCATCGAGATCTTGGTCCCACTTCAGCTCTCTGTAAAGCAGCTGCTGCTTTCTGGCCCCGACCTGGCCACCTTTCCATGGTAGGTGAGTTAAGCCCCAAATGTGGCAGCAGCACAGTGGGGTTTTTGATTACCTCGTTATGAATTATGACAGAGTGCCCTGGTGAGGGGCTGGAGGTATTTGAGGTCCTTTGGGATCAAATGCGAGATATTACTAAAATGAGACTCCATTTAATAGGTGATAAATCTTAATATTGTAAGTTTAATATAGTTTGATGGTTGTAAATCCAGTGAATCTACTGTAGGAGTTTGCTATGTGTTGCCCTTATGAAATATTTAGCCAGGTGTTCTTAAAGGTATGGCTTTTCTCCTAAGGTACTAATTTTTATGAGCTTAACAAGAAAATTTCATATTGGTGTCAAGTATGCTGCTGTTTGGGGACCTTTGAAATGAAAAATGAAAAGGTATTGTAGTCTCCCTTTTTTTGTATTATAAAAAGACTATTAGATAATACTCATCGTGATAGCCTAATTGAGATGTCGGTTTTAATATATTTTAGGATCAGAGTATATTTTAGGATCAGAAAATGGTAGCATAAAACAACTTAAAAAGTGAACTTATATCAATGTTTAGACTGTAAATGTTAGGAAGGAGTGCATGAATGGGGTGGAAATATGGCCACAGAGGGGAGGTTGTGAGTCTGGGGCTGCTGACCAGGAGGCCCTGCATTTATTACTGTCCACAAACACACTTTTCTATTACTGCGTAGCAAGTTCCCCCCAATTTGGCAGCTTAGAACAACCCGTGTTTATAAACTGACAGTTTCCATGGGCCAAGAGTTTGGGCAAAGCTTAGCTGGGTCCTGTGCAGGGTCTCCCAAGGCTGCGGTCAGGAATGAGCCAGGGCCGGGGTCTCCTATGGGGTTGGGGTCCTCATCCAAGCTCACATGCTTGCTGGCCAGATTTATTTCCTTGTAGCTATAGGACTCACAGCAGCGAGCTTCTTCAAGACCAGCAGGAGAATTTCTTTCTCTCTTTGAATCACTTTCTTTTTTTTAAGAAGGAAGCTTTGGATCCTCTTTTAATGGGCTTGCCTGATTAGGTCAGGCCCACCCAAGTGACTCTCCCTTCTGAATTACTGAAAGCCAACTGATTAGGGACCTTAGTTACACCTGCAAAATCCCTTCACTTCTGCCCCAGAATGGAATCACAGGAAGGGGATCCCATCACATCCACAGGTCTTGCCCACCCTTCATGGGAGGGGGTTATGCGGGGTGTGTACAACAGTGGGTGCCATCTCAGAATTCTGCCTATCACACCTCATATGGGGCTTCAGACAAATCGCAGACAAGTGTGCTTCAGAGCAAAGATCAGAGGGGGCATGGCACTTCCTACCTGTCTTGGAGGGGTGTCGTCAGCCTCCATGAGATCATGCCTGGGAAAGCTGGGCGGCAGCTGGGAAGCCCCTGGCGCAGCGCGCCACGTGCCGTGAGTGAAGAAGATGTAGGGAGCACTGCCGAGATGGAGCTAACCCCTGAATACGCTGCGTGCGTGCAAAAATGGAGACGCCACGGGCAAAGATGGAATTCCCTTTCATTTGGTCAGAGAGCTGGGCAGGCACTGAAATTGCTTATAGGAGGTCGGTTTTCAAAACAGTTGCCTTTCCAACCCCCATGCGCTTAATAATGGCCGCTGACATCTTTTTTGGATTAGGAATGGGCGCGGGGTTTAATACTTTGCTTTGACTCTCTGATCTCCTCTCGGTCATCCTTCAGAAGCCGGTCAGCAATGCCATGCTTTCCATATCAGGGCCACTGGGTGGGGAGCAAGTTTTCCCCCCTCCTTCCCACCTACCCTCTGAATTCCCAGGACCCTCCTCCCCGAAATATTCCCCGTTAATCACTTTCCATTTCACAATGAGTATAGAACTCATTGGAGACAGACAGGAACAGACAATTTTTTAAACAGACGCCGTGATAAGTTACTGGTCAGAGAATTTTGGGAGCACAGATGACTGCGTTCGCCATTGTAACCAAAGGCCAGTGCTGTGCAGCCGTAATTACAAATGCAGGGAAAAGAAGGGAAAATCCATCTTAGTTAAAAGTGTTTTAGTGTCAGCAAACACATTGCAATGCCATTAAGAAAGTTTTTGTTCAGGACACATTCTACTTGAGGTTTTTAATTTGTTTGAAGTATTTTTCTAAAACAGAATTATGTTGGAGTTTACATAAAAGTAGAGAATGACATGAAAAGTTTTAACTTAAGCAGCAAAATATAAAGGCTAATCTTATTTAAAAGTAATATGTATGTCTTGATTGAGTGCCCAGATACGCTCAACTGGGACTTTTTAGTGGAATCGGGTCTAAGCTGTTACACTGAGTTATACCGAGAAGGTTTTCCTGAGCTTATATTGCCAGACCTGAAATACTCTTGTGGCTGTATTTAATAAAGAAACGAAAGTCTTGAGTAAGGGGATATGATTTTTTATGACAGAAGGAATGCAAATAACTTTTAGTCTCATTGCCTTGACCGGGTTTGGTTTGATTTGATGGAGTTTAATAATGACTTATAACCTGTGCTGACAATATGCAGGCCCGCACAACGTCATTTAACTCATTTATTCTGCTTGCTGTAAAAACAAAGAGATGGCAAATAAATATATGGAATGTTCATTGTTTGTCAGAGGGCCCAAGCCAAGAGTTTTCAGTGACCTTTTAAAATATGGTCCCAGGCTAGTACTAAAATGTCTGTCACTCAACACACACACTTGCATGCTTTGGCCTTTTAACCCATGCATCTTGTGTTTTTCTCTTTCAAATGGGTGTATGAATTTCCAATCAGCTGCAGCGATTTAGGCCTTTGCATTGGAGGATTACTGTAAATTGCAGCCTGACAATTACAATAAACAGGGCACCGGCCAGTTATTAATGGGCTCGCCTACTGATGGCCTTTCAGCGCAGCCTCGGACCTGCTGGGGCCTCCGCCTAATTAGATCCAGGGGTGGAGGCCCTGGCGGAGGCGGCGAGCGGGGAGCCCTGGGACCCCGCCTCCTGCAGAGGAAGATATCAATTGATTATGGATGGCTCCTGTCCGCCATGTCGGATGTCTGATTCACCTCCCTCTTAATGACTTGTATTGGCTTAAGGAGCTCTGCATTATTTGACAGCGTCAAGCTCAGCTGACAAAGACCAGCAGGTGGCTTTAATTGAGGACTTCTATTGCGAGAGGTTTTAAGCAAGACAGAGCAACAGTTCAACAGACACAAAAGAGGCCTGTAGAAAAAAAAAAGTCCACGGCAGCTCTGGAAGGAGACCGGGACCAGACCTGGAGTTAGCTACTTTACTTTCGTTCCCTTATACTTTTTTCACCCCTTCGGTGGTGGGATCAGGGAGGGAGACCCCCTTCCCAACCTCCCCCCCCCCAATGCCCCTGGAAATTCTGCAGCAGTCTCTCCTCTCTTGGGTTTCAATATTTATCTTTAGGGATGAATTATGTCCAGGCATAAATTATGTTTGACACATCCCGATGCTAGGGGAAAAAATTAGATTTTTCACTGCTCTGAAAAACATTCCCCAGAACATATCACACTCAGAGTGCGTCCTGAAAGAGCTAAGCATGCTGTTTAGTTTTACAAAATTAAATGGACAGCCTGTCTGAAGTGTCAGGAGAGTGGAGGATAATGATCAGTGAATGAATGGATGGGAAAAACAATGATGGCCTGAAGGCGATAGGATCGCAGATCTGGAGCCCGAGAAGGACGGAAAGAGAAGGGCCAAGCTGGGGCCGGCCGGAAAGCTCCTGCTCTTAGGGCTGGTTGGAAGACTCTTTAGGGGGCGCTGTGGTTTCCTGGGCGGTGGTCAGCTGAAGGCCTCGTGTCACCCAGGGCGGGCTTGGTCAGTCAGCGCTTGCTGGGGGGCTCGGTGCACACGCCATTCTAGGGGCTGTGGGGGTCCATCTGCCTTCTTGGACATGCCATCTCCCGTCCATGTTCAGCCACCCCCGCCTTGCCCTGCCAAGCGCCCCACGCTTCTGCCTCTCCCGACTGCCTACCCTATGCAGATAGGCCGCCTG
This sequence comes from Cabassous unicinctus, assembly GCA_029593785.1. Taxonomy (NCBI): domain Eukaryota; kingdom Metazoa; phylum Chordata; class Mammalia; order Cingulata; family Chlamyphoridae; genus Cabassous; species Cabassous unicinctus. The sequence goes on from JAQZBX010009911.1 coordinate 44,298, forward strand.
TTTTCACGCCTCCAACCTGCTGCCGGTGCTGCTTCCTCTTCCTCCTCTACCTTGCAAACTCCTATTCACCCTGCAAAACTCTGTTTGGTCACCTCCTCCAGGATGTTTCCAGCGCCCTCAAACTCCTCCAGCTGGCAAGTCGATACGGCGTTCTGACTCCAGAGCCCACACAGTCATCCTCTAAGTTGTACTGCCTCCCGTGAAGGTGTAAGCAAGCACCCCAAGGAAGACACAAAAGGTGTCCCAAAGCTAGAGAGGAGGAAGGGAGGGATTCTGGACGAGCTGGGTGGAGGCAGAATCGGGGCATCTTGGAGGGGAGGTGGTCCCTGAAGCCTGGGCAGGACTCTGTGGGATTCCAGGCAGAGCCAGTGCCAGATGAGTTTACAGCCTGGAAGCATGCCAAGAAGGATTCCTGATTTAGAATGACGATGCAATTGGGAGACCCCCGGGTCCAATCAGCCCAGCCTTCTAGCTCGGTCCATAGGTTACAAATAGGCTGGCAGACGCCCCAAACACCGGCGTGAGCAAACCCATACACCCCAGCCTCCCCCGCTGTCCCTGGACGCGACGGCTCTTTGACCTCTTCTCTCCTGGCCGCCCACCACCCCAGCCCCCCAGCTCTCAAGGAGGCCCCTCCTCAAGGAAGCCTGTGTCCCGGGAGAACTGCCCGTCTCCTCAGTGTACCTATCAGGTACCTGCGCGGTGCTGTCCTTGTTTCTTTCCATCCTGGCTCCCCACTGCCAGCCCTTGGGGGCCAGTTCCAGGCCAGCCTCCTCTGTATCTCCGGGGCCAGCCGGCACAGGTCTGCGGTGGAAGGACTGGGATGCAGAGTGAAGGAGCTGATCCCCGAGAACCATCCTCGTCCACAGATGTGGGCAGCGGGATTGCTTTGCTCTGCTCTGTGTTTTTT